>VYZP01004032.1:262-22540 GCA_013400635.1 Hypocryptadius cinnamomeus | reverse complement strand
GACCTGTCTTTTTGCTAATATATGTACCTTGATAGTTGCAGGAGTCCTTCTTTTCTCCTCAGTGGTATGAGAGCCTAGAAAAACCTACTTAATTTTGGATCTGCTGTCACTCAGCCTTTTGCAGAGGTCTGCAGGAAAACTTTACAGAAGCAAAACAAAATTTTACTACTGCCAGAAAATTGTGAAAGAGGGAGAAGGTCTTGTTGTCCTGTCACTGCAAAGAAAACTTTTGCTTAATATTCAGTAAATTACTATGAATTTCCAAACTTTAAATTTTCTTAAGAATTTTATAAAAATATTTGCATACTTTTATGCCACTTGGGAATATCTCAGATCAATGCTTGACAAGACACATAAAATGCTGTCACTGAAACATTGCAGCCATTTTAGAATAATGTTTCACTGAGAACTAGACTTCTGCTACAAGTCTACTTACAGCAAAGAACTTGGTGCAAGGCAAGTGCATCAGTAGGCTCTTCTATTTCCCTTATGTCTATTTTCAAGTGGGTTGTTGAACAAATGCAGTCTCTGCTGCACATATAGATTACAGCTTTTTGAAAAAAGAACCATAACACTCTAAGTTTGTACCATGGATCTGCAGGAAGGGCCATCGACGCATTGATTCTGAATTTAATTGCATAAATTAAATGTCAGGTGTTTGGAGAGATTTTGGAATGAATCTTCTGACTTTGTTTTCTCAAAAAAATATAGTTTGCATGTCTCAAAATTCGCCCCAAGATTGACTTAACGGATGAGTAATAGAAAAAAAATCAGGAAATTTACTTTCCAATTGCGTTTCTGTTTCAATGCAACATCTGAAATATCAGCCCAGATTTGAAATCAAACAGAAGCTTAATGCAATTTATATAGTATAGTTCTGAAAGGCACATTCTGTATGCATATTTGACCTTGTGTCTTGAACTGTGTTCACCTAGCATTGTGGCAATGTCTTACAATACTTGAAGCACGCAGCATGAAAATGGGGAATATTTTACTTCTAAGGTTTGAGGCTTTTTCTCTGAAATGAACATGAGTTAATGAGAAGGAAGACAGAATTAATTTTTTGTTCATTAACAGGTTTGACTATCAAATCTATGAACACCTAAACTTCCAACATTATGATTATGAATTATCTAGAATGATTTGGATCAGTTGAAGACTCACAGGCAGGGAGTATGAAGGAATTTCTGGAGCAAATGAATTGTTTTTCTCTGTAATTGGAAAAAAGCGCCACATATCCTGAGGTACATTTGTGTGTCACCTAGTGAAGACTGAGTTTTAATGTTTTGAACATGAGTTAAATCTACCCAAAGCAAGCTTAAAAATATTTCTGGAAAGTTTTTTTTACCTCCGGTCTTTTAGCTTCTTGAAGTATGGCAGAATGGTTGAATGCCTAAAGCCTATGAAGGACAACTAATGGAGCAAATATTCTATCACCCTAAATGTCTGGATTGAAATATGATTAGCAATCTGGTGTGTTTTGATCATATCACGTGAAATTTGGAGGTGGAGTGTTGAAAATTGTGTGAGAAATATCTGGCTGAAGAAAGAATTAATTTTCCAATTTTCACTTAAATTCCACTATTTCTCTTATATTAATTTGCAATATTTGTGTTTGAGTATCCACCTAATTTACTTGATGTGTTTTTCTCATTCCTTTTCCAATTTACATATATTACTGTACCTCATTTGAAACTATAATTTGAATCTTCTGCCTGTACCAATTAACATTATTTTATTGATGTATACAGACAAAAGAAGCTTTCAGATCTTTTTGGAAATAGTGGCTTTACCTCAAACTAGAATATGCAATAAGGGTTTGTATTAATAATGTAATAGCAAAACTCGCCTGTTTAATCAATTGATATCCTTTTTGATAAGGCTGGAATTCTTTGGAAAACAGATTTGATTTTATTCATATGCAGATAAATATAGTTCCTGCTGAAATGCTTCCCAACTCTCCTGTTTTCCATTACCTCTTGCAAGTATGTCAGTAAAAGTTCAAGAAAAGCACCTAAATAAAATTACTATAATTAGCTCACTCCATAAGAGTTATGGACTGAGAGGTAGAACAAAGAATGGAATGATTGGTACACGGAAAGCAGTAAAGCTCAGGAGGAGCTGCAGATTTGTACCCCTGAAAAGAGATGTAAACACAAGCAACAGTTCATTGATAAAAAATGCAGAGTAGTGTTCTATGCTGTCTGCCAGAGGCAGAGGTTTACATCTATGTCTGAGAGGAATCCTGAAGAAAGTAAGCAATATCTTATGATTGATGGGTAAGCATCACTGCAGACAGATCAAGGATGGTTGTGACAACTTTTAAAAGATTCTCAAAAAAATTGTATATTAGGTAGTCTTTGAAAACATAATAAAAATTCAGAATTGTTTTGAAAAAGCAATACGTTATGATGCCTCTGTTGTTATTGGCCAATAAAGGATAGATTGATGGTCAGAAGAAATAACCTTAGCATTGATGAGAACAACAGTCAGGAAAATGAAAATGTTGATGATAAGTAGACTAATGATTTTTGATGGAGTATGTCAAACTGTCATTGTGAAAATATGTGGAAATAAATGTCTAGTATGTTGAGATTTTTTCATTCAGGACATGGAATCTGTCTATAGAATAAGACATCTGTAGTTTTATGGCAATATTTGTAACGCTGGAACTGTCTATTGTCTCTAGAGTGTCCTTGGATTAGATCCTGTAAACATACTTTAAACATGCATTTGCATGACCATAGAACCACAAAATAATTCAAGTTGAAAGGGACCTCAAGAGGCAATGTAGTCCAACTTCCTGCTCAGCAGGAGGGTCAGAAGAGTCAGCAAAGAGATCAGATCAACCTGTTCAGAACTGCATCCAGCTATGCCTCCAAGGCTGAAATCCCCCGTGTTCCCCTATTTCGCTATCCTTATATCCAGTTGAAATCTCTCTTATTGCAATGTAAGTCTATTAATAAGCAACAAAAATAAATGTAGGATAATGAATATTTATATATCTATATATAGATATATCTTTTTTTTAGACTAAGAGAAGTTAACTGACTTACCAGCTCAATCTAAATAAGGCAGAAAATATCAGAACACATTTTGAAGGAAAGTATAATAATACATAGAGGTAAATCAAAAATGAGAGAAAAAGAAATATATATTAAGAGAAGGTAGATTGCTCCAGAGTAATTTTTCTTTCATTGATTGAATAATTGTCTTTCTACACTAGAAAAATATTATAGATCTCATAAAAATGACATGTAAGGAAAGCTCAGATGCTCTCCTGGAAAAGAATTATTAGCAAAGTATCATAGAGACAATCTGATGTAGCACTAAATAGGAAGCTGTTTATTAAGATGATAGGGATGATAACTAAATCCTAAAACGAGCAATCAGCTTGCTAACAGGTAAACCAGACTGTCCTGAAAGAGGATATAATGGTCTGGCATAAAGATGCTTGCCAAAGTTTTCATTAAAAAAGTCAGTGCTAAAAGTTAGACCCTGATGTTGAAAATCCTACTGACAACATATGGCAATGCTATCAACAGAAAAAAAAAAAAAAGAATTGAATACAGTATAAAAAGAAATAGGGTGTCTGCATTAGCATTTTATTTCAGCGCAGGAAAGAGCTTGTGATGTCAGCCTCCTGATTTTCCCCACGTATTGACCTGGGGTTCAGAAAACAAGTGTCTCAAACAGCAGCTGGAAGATGTTTTCTGCAGTATCAAGAAATGCACCTGAAGCTCTCTAATCATGAATAGCTTCACTGTACCAATCCAAAGTTAAAAAAACCTCTTACCCCAAAATGTGTGGACATCATGTCCTTAGTACCAGCTATACTCTACAGATCCACTCATATTAAACCACACTGTTCAGTAATGGAGACTTATAATGTAGATGTAGACTTGACAGCTACTAATCCATTTATTTTGACTATGGAGTTATAAATTATGTATTCCTGTTAGGTAAAATTACAGTGAAACCTAAAGCCCGAGACAGTATATATCATATACCCTGCCCAGTGGTCACCACATAGGATCAGACTAGCCGAGTCTGAACTAAAGCCTCTGGTATGTCTTGGGTACACAGTGGGGTCTGAGCACCAAGTCTTTGTGACACAGATCCTCCACTACTGTGCAGTTGTATTTTCTGAAGCAGGAACAGTCTTTGAAACTCTTGGAGCTGCAGTAGCAGAGGTTTACACTGTAGGAAGGGGATTTATCTGTTGGCAACCAAAGGGAAGTAGAAACTTATATTATTTCATCACAGAATAGTATAAAAAATGAAGTTATGTGACTATGGAAAAAAGAATATGTGTGAGTCAGCATTCTTTAAAATTGATGTGTAAATCACAATAACATAATTTTAATGCCTTTATACTGAAATCTGAAGAATATATTTTCCAAGAATGCAATGCTTTTAAATTCTGGGGTTTTTTTTACCTATGTTTATAACGTTATTTGGAACATCTGCATTTTGAACATTTGCTCTTCGTGCTAAACATTTACAGTATCTTAACTTGAGAAAGCAAAACAGATTCTCAGAATCCTTTCTTTGACCCAAATTACAAATAATTTAAGTAAGCAAAATAAAACCCCATTTTTACAGTTTCAAATTTCTATGTAATACTGATGCAATAATATCAATGTGAATCTATTTATATATGTGTATATAAATATATATATATATATGTATGTATAATTGTCTGGCTGTAAATCTTCTGTAACTGAGGGGCTGGAATCTATCAACTCTTACCTAAGAGTTAGGATGGCAAGTTGCATTTACAATGTATTTTAACATATTTGTGATAATATACACTAATATATTTGTGCTAATTATTACATTCTGTATGATTTTCTTAATTTTTTTCTTCATTTATTTATTACAAATACATTAGTATACCTTACGAGAAACAAGTTTGACAGTAAATCTTCATTCAATCTATTATTTGACTTAAAAAGTAAACTATTAAGAACATAACCAAGTATGTGGAGTGCCTTGTGCTCTGGAGAGAGGCAGAGTTGCCTCATCATATTTTTGGCCATGAAAATACTGAACAGACATTATGGTAATGGTCATTTTTGAAGAAGAACATTTTCAGAATCTATTCTGTATCTCCATTTCTTTGTCTTCCCAATATGAAATTTAGTGAATGTCGTAGAAATTTTGCCACATAATGAGGGGAAAATGTTCTTCAGCCAGATTGTTCTACAGAACCTCATAATTATTAATATCTTGCTTGTGCTTTGAGGCAGTTACTTTTACCAAGCTCTGGATTCATCTGCTTCCTTCCAAAAATAGTAGTACAAAGATTCCTAGAAAATTTTAGTACCACATTATGAGGTCTATTCATATTGTAGCACTCAGTACTAATCACCAGGTGCTTTTTTAGGCCCTCATCTTTTAAAGATATGATCATCTGGTCAATTTTATATTCTGTGAATACTTCCATTAAAGGCAAGAGGCTTCTCACTGAGATTAAAGGTAAAACCACGTGCTAGTCTTTATGAGATGTCTTTGGAAGTGTTATTATTAGCTTTGATTTACGTATCCTCTATTTTCTAAAAATTAAAATTGAATAGAAGATGAACTTTGATCATAAATTTTGAGTCTTAACAGAAAACATTAGTTCGCGAGTTAAGTAATTCCTGAAATATAACGAGCTAATAAAATCAGTACTATGTTAAGTACTTAGGCTTGATACAATTTTAAAATGAGTAGCTCAAATGTAGTTCATTTGCTGTATTTCATGATTTTAGAAAGATGTTATTTCTTATATTCTTCTGTTCATTGCTATTTTGGTATATCAGGAAACTAGACCAATTAATGATTCCAAATACAACTTACAGCAAATATAGGAGCATTATTCCAAGCTTTATGTAAGGCTGGAAAACCATTGAAGACTGATCCTCCTATTATTGAAAGATGCAAATTTTATTACTTTCAACAGTAGTGAACCTGGATTTTGGACAAGAGGTTTTGTCAGCTTAGTTCTAGCCAGTATTTATACTGCAGAAAATATACTTCCATTACCCCAGTCTGCCTTATACATGTGCCACATGCTGCATTGATGTGCATCCAAAAATAATAAAACACTCAAAATGTGAAAGGAAGAAACTATTATGCATAAGTCATTGCAAGTACAAAGACAATTTTGTATCATGGGATGGTGTCCAGAAACATACTCAAAGTGAGGAAAGAGTTTTCTTTCTTTAAAAACAAACCTGAATCTTAATTTAAGCAATGTTTAGATCAAATTATTTTCTTTTCTTTATTTTTCTTGAATGGTTTCATTTCCATCATGAAACAGGGATTGGCTTTGTTTTATTTTTTCAGTTACAATACTATTTACAGGTTTTGTTCTTATTTACCATGAAACAAAATTTCTCTTAAATGTTTCCAGGCCCAAAACTAAAAGAAAAAAAATAAGGAAAATCTCTTTGATTATCTTGATCTGAGAAACTCTTCTGCTGGCAAGTCATTCCCTTTCTCTTATGTTTTCTTCCAGAGCCAAAGGACGTGGTAAGTTCTGAACTGCCTGGACCTTCTCTGCTCTAGAGAAGTTGCTAGTCCCACAGTTACAACATGTGGTAGGCAGGTGGGAGACCAGTCTTTAGCTGCATTTTGTTGGAAGAAAAAAAATCTACTTTCTGTTCTGTTCAAATCAATTCACTTCCTACAAATTAGATATACGTTGGACCAGAGAATGAAAGTGAATTTCATCTTCAGTAAGGCAGAGTTCAGCTAGCAGATGGAAGAGGTAGTTTTATGTTCTTCAACATCACACATCTCAGGAGAGGGCTGGCATTGTTTTCTAGAAAGTTAAATATTATTTCTAAACGAAAGTATCTCCTTTATTAGGCAAGTTATATTCTGATGCTATTTGGCAAATGCGTAAGGAAAACTCAAAGGACAAGGAGGAGTAGTCAGCCTAGGAGACAAATCTAGACTGCCCCAAAAAGGAATACTTCTGAACCTGCTAAAATTTTAAGCGACCTGCACAGGCAATATTTGTTGAAAATTGTATGCTTTGCTTTCAGAAACTTGTAAATTTAAAGCATGAAAGAGTTGTTCAGGAAATATCTGCTCAATCAAAAAAAGTGAAATGTATAATACCATTCATTTTGACATAGTACTCTGAAAAAGTCCGATAAAATATGTTACGTTAATTTAAAGTATGTTTTAAAGCAGTGAAATACAAAGTAGAGTAAATAATAAAGTCATAAATACAAATATTTTTCTAAAGAATGGAGACGAAGAGAGTGGAAACTCTTTGTTATGGTCATATTTAAACCAAGACATCAAACATTACTTATATTTCTCACATAATTGAGAAACAATATTTTCTCAGAGAAATTAATCTCTTTTAAAAACTTACAGAGTTCCCATTCTGAATGGAGAAAAACAAAATGCGGAATAAGCTTAGACATGTTTCCTTCTAGTTCCTCATCTTGTCCAACTCACTGAATCTGATGGCATGCAAACATATTTCCTTAATTTCTGGTCCTTAAGGGACCAGAAACTACATAAAAGAAAAAAAATTAAGATGCTTAGAAGCTCTGCACTGGGATGGCATGCATTTCTCATCAGTTATTGATTCAGTTGGTAACTTTTATAGATAAAGTCACAGAAGTTCATGAAAAGGTTCTGATGTTCAGACGCTACAATATAGAGCATTGTACACACTGAAAATGTATTCATGTTCTCACACTCATGCTTAAAGTGTGTGTATTCCTCTGTTGCTCTAAGTAATTGCTGCCTTGCCCTGGTGCTATAGTTGTATCTGCAAATAATATGTGAATAAGGCAGCACAACCCTCATTTGGTTATTTCTCCTTTCACTGGCCCTGCCAATGCCAATCCAAAGAGAAAATAGACCCAAGATTTAGAAGAGTTGGTGGAGAAAATACAAGCCGAACCTTGTGAAACAAAAACTACTGAGAGGATTTTATCAGAGGCAACTTCAACATAGCAACTTCAACATCTAAACATTTTTCAAAGCATCACATTTCCAAGGCCATGCAAAGGTCTTGGCATTTTGGCAGGTTTTACTGGGCAGTGTGGGTGGAAGCTTGCAGCAACCTGCGCAGCAACACAGGGGTAATGGAGCAGCCTTCTGCCTGCCCTGCAGGGCACAGTTTTGCAATATTTAATCAAAAAGCTCCTCAACTTCTTGCAAATTCTAGGCCAGATCCTGCCAAGTAACAGCATGGAAAAGAAGCAGGCTTATGGCAAGAGCTGAAGGCCCATGGGATCAAACTTTAGAGAGGTCTGAAGGGGTGCTGGCACCTTGCCCATCAGCCATGGGCGCAACCTGAGTGCCCGCACCGGGCGCAGCATGGAGATGGCTGCATGGACTGTCTGTTTTGCCTGGGCTGCATCTGCCTGGAGACGAGGCTGCAAAATTGTTTCCTTTTGAATATTTTAAGCTTTTGGAAAGCTTCAATAGGTTGTTATTTCCTTCTGCTTCTAGTTAGCCGTTACAGTTGTGCTGTTTTGATGTGAGCTGACTTTGTGAGGTCAAGCAGGTTAAATGGTGTTTGATTAAAATCAGAACACCCAACAACTACTGTTTCACAGTTTGACTTTGTTGGCCTCTTCATCTGGGAATTCAGGAAGACACCTTTAGCTTCAAAAAAAGGAAAAAAAAAAGCAGCTTCTTTTTTATTTTTTTTCCTCCTCTGTATGTCTTGCAGACAAACAAAGAGGAAAAGCCACATTGTGTATGTTTTTCTGGCAGTGGGCCTGCCACTGTTTATCAAACCAAGGCAAATCCAATTAGCCTGTGGCCTGCCTCCCAACCTTATTAACCTGCTCAGCTGTGAGAAACTCAACAGCCCCTGCCAATATCTCATTTCTCCAGCAGCTGATAAGATCAGTTCAAGATATTCAATGGGGTTTCCTTTCACTTCGGCTTCATCACAGTCACCAGCATCTTAACCGTGGTAGCCAGATCTTATTTTCCTCTCATTTACTACATGAAATAGGATGGCGGCTCCGAGGCCTATGCAGCTTGTTGGAACAAACAGCGATCAGGCCTTCGCGGTGTTTGACAGGACGGGCTGATTTTCCTTATCGCGGCTTGCCCACAAAGGCCCGGGCCAGGCCGGGGTTATTAGCATTCCTCGGTGAGATGCGTCAGGCCTATTTCTGTCACGCAGACAGATTGAGCCTTTCACTCAGGCTCGCGAATGAGTGACACATGGCCTGACTGGGAGGACAACATTGTTATTTGAGTTAAGAAATCAATTTGTATCAAATGTACACTGTAATTTATTTGTTGGCTTTGAAGGGAACCTGGCTGAGATAAATGGGAATGGGCTTCTTTCTTCCCCCCTATGCTGAGCTGATAAAGTTCTTGTGAAGCTCCAGATAGCTCCAGTCAGAGCCAAAGTGACAAACATGTTTAAAGTTGCACAGTGATCTTTAAATCTCAAAAAGAACACCTTGTCGGACATGATAGAACATTTTTTACCTTTTCCCTCTATCTGTCAGAAAGCTGCTGTGACACATTGCTTTAGTATTTTTGCTGACATTTTCTTTATCGAGCACATCTGTTTGTGGTCGAAAGATGCTTATTCCTATTTTCTTCAATCTACAGCAGCCTAGAAAACTGCCAAAAGGAAGGAAGAAAATGAGACATTCTTTCCAAGAATAATGCTTGTTTTATTTTTTTAATTGTGACTTTTCTTGATCAGTTTTCTTTTTTCTTTTGTTAAAAGAGAGAAGAAACATGTGGGGAACATGCATCATGAGATCTTGTCTATTTCAAGAAGTTTGGTTTGGGTTCAGATTGATGGTACATTAAGATGTTGGCATTAAACATAAAATTGTGAGCTATGAGATCGACATTCTTCTTATTAGAGTTATAAATATAAGCCTAAGTGTTGGCTCTATATATCAGTGTCTTTATCTTTGGAAAAATTTGAATAATCAAAAGTTACATCTATGGTTCCGTGTATGCTGGCAGTTATGACTCCATAATGAAAAAATGCTAGCAAACTAGCCAGAGGCAGAGTATCTTGTTGATATTTCCATACAATAACCTGATTGTTTGGTTTTGGCTTTCAAAAGTGATCCAAATGTAACAAGTCATATTAGATCACCATGTAAGGTACGTTACTCTTCCTCTGCATTATATTCACCTGCATATAGGCTCTTCTTTAACAGATGTGCACATGGATGAGTGCTCACGCACACAAACATACAGCATCATAGACTGCTGTACTCAGATTAGTCCACACAAAGTACAGCCATCATCAAAGCAAGGTCAAGCTTGAGGCAGGCCAAAGTGGGCAGCCTGGGTCAAAGGGTCTTCAAGTCCTCTGGAATCTAGGCCAAAAGTGATTCCAGACCAAAACCACTACAGTACACAAGCATTTTTGAGATAAGTTGGTTTTAGAAACCGTTGAATTTATGAATAGCTTGATCACATCTCCAAAATAGTCACGCCATTCCCAAGAATCTCAGAGAGGCCCTCTTATCACGATTAACTCTTCTCTCAGGCTGCCCAACCAATATTTTTCACTCTTCTCTTTCCTGTCTTTCCCCTGGGAATGTTACAATCCTTTAGTCTGTAAGCAACCTGCCAGCCTTAGATCCTGTTATACCTATGAATACTGACACTGTAATAGTGTTAAGCCTTACTCTCAGGTTTCTTCTATGCCGTGGCCTTTGGGCGAGGTCTTGCCCTTTTACCTCTCTGTCCAGGTGCATAGTGACAGTGCTGCTATTCAGTGAATTACCTGACATTTTTAATGTGATGCTTTTTAAACCTTGATGATGTGTTCCCACATTTAGGCTATAGCTTCAGATTTTGCCTCACCTTACCAGAATGAAGACAATACATAATTTAAAATATCCAGGATGGTTTCTGATTTTTATCCTCTGGCATGTTCTAGAGAGGTGACTTCTGATTTTCAGGTGCTCAGAATAGGCAATACTGCAATCCAGCCCTAATTAGCAGGAGTTAACACACATTTATATTTCTACATAAACATATTCTATAAAGTATGCACCTTCTTAAATGAGGACTGCACTTAGCTGCACTCTTTGAGTTTTATCTATATAATCTTTCAATAATTACACACTGAACACATCAATCAATTCATTGTCAGATGGAACTCTTCAAGAAATCATACCAAATATTGTTTAATCTAATTGCTTTAGAAATAACCATTAGCAGTGAAATAATTTAGACCCCAGAAATGTCAGTGAAAAATAATACACCCTCTTGCTCTGATACAAGAGCACTCTGTCACACCTACAGTTTCACTCTATTAAAATAATACATCCTCCAAAGTACTTGTTTTGGCCTTCTCCTACCTTATCTTATATCCCTTAGTGACAGAACATGGAAAGAACTTAATTTCTCTTTGAGGTTTGTATTAATTCATTACGAGCAATGCCAATTTTCTCTCTGCTGTGAGTAGGCCCCTCATGATAGCATAAAATTGAACCTTATGCATGGAATTTGGAGAGGAAGAGAACAGATGCAGCAATGTGCCACGTTTGTTCATTACTTTTTTTGTGTTATGCTCTCTAAAAAGCACAATGGCCAGCAGCAGGGGCAAGCTGACATTCATCAGGTCTTCAGTAACACATGAATAAGAGAGAATGCTCTGGGTCAAGGAGTTCCCTTCTGTGTCTTACCTGAGAGCAATGAGTGTCTGTATACGGGAAAAACTGTGATGAAACCTGTGGAGCAAGCAGTGTGAGAAACCCAACAAGCAGAGAGGCTTGAGCAGGAGCAGAGGTTCCTGAGGAGATCAGGGTCAAAGAAACAAGAGGACAGCGGAAAAAAAAAAAAGAAGAAAAAAGATAGAAAAGAAAAAACCCAAAGAAAACTCCCTTTTTTTAAGAGAGGATTGCATTGAGTTTGGTTCAAGAAACCCTTGAAAGTTGTTGAATTCAGACCAAGGCTCAAAAAAAGCAAGGATAGAGTGGGCAAAGAAAGATTTATTTTTGTATTCTCTTACTTTTTTGTCTTACTTAAGCAGGCCTCACTTGTCTCTTTATAAAGGTCCATTGTTTCAGTCTGACCTAAAATAAACTAGAATTTCAGATTCCCTTGGATGTTTTTTGGCATGCTTGCTGTAAGAGCAATATCTACCTCAAATTTCTTGCTGACTCACGTTTCCTTCCCTGAAGATAACTCTGTGTATCCTGAAAGCTGCAAGAAATAGCAAACCGGGAGACAAAGAAAATGAATTGTAGCTATTTCAAAAGCAATTGCTATGAACTTAAAATTCACACATATAAGCAATGAATCATAATTTTCACCTGTAAATGAAGGAAATATAAAATTCAGAATAATATTCTGGTCTTTAATTAAAACAAAACACTGTCTTCATCCTTAACATTGACTAATTACTCAAGTGAAGTGTCCTGCTTTGTGCAACCCCTGCTGACACAAAATGGCTCTCTGTCACCTTTGGGTAGTCAGACTATAGGAAGGGGGTTTGTCAAGATGATGCTGTAAGTATGACAAGAGATGTAAAGATTTATCTCACGGTATCAGTGTCTCCTTGCTTAGGTCTCGAGCACATGTCTCAAAAGGGTTATTTTTTTTAGAACACTATCATGGTTCTAGAGACAATGGCTCCTTATATTTCTCCTTGGAGAGAAGGGAAAGGGAGGAAGAATACAGCAATGTATATTCTCAGAAGCTCATGCTAAAGCTCCTGTGGAAGTAACTCCTCTGGGTCTATATTTAGAGACTTAAACTAAAGTGTACACATGAAATCTCAGAATGAAATGAGAAATCGGTCTACCTCCTTTGCCCCTAGCTCTCTGGGACAGCTGTGTTGAAATGAAGCAGAGTGAAGAGGAGTTGAATATTGTAATTAACAGGCAATGCTTTGTTGTTTGGTTGTGTTTGGGAGACACACCTGCTAAAAAGAACAATGTCACGAATTGGAGGGGCATGTTAAAACTGTAAACATATCAAATTCTGGACCAATATTAAACATTCCTGGGAGAAGGAGCCACTCTAAACTGAAAGTAGTAGGAGGAACAAGAGTTAAATGTCAATCTGAAGTGCAAGAGTTAAAGCCTCAGGAAAAAAGCAAACAAAACTTCCATTGAAGAATATTTTAGGAATGGCAAGTATGTCTATCTCTGAATAACCAAATAACCCGTGTCTAGTGCCTGCATGCTACAGGCTCCCGCTGACAAGTGAAAACAGCTAAACAGCAAGTGCTCTTAATGAAGCCACAGATCACAGCTAAACCTAAAATTATGAAGCTCATTTTGGGACTAGGAAAAATGGAACACTAGAAAGTTCAGTTCCACTTCCCTTTTGAGGGATTTCTGAATAAAGGTTTGAAATGGTGTTCATTTTTTAACCCCAAATTTTGAATTGGTTATTTTTTCCTGACAGTCAAGTCCTGGTTGATACAAAGACAAGCGTATCACTGCTTATTAATATAGACTGAAAGAAAAGCCTTTCAGATATTACGTATTTTTAAGTTTCTTGACTCTATTTTCAGACCAAAAGCATCCATATAAATATTTGCTTCAGTCTGAATCATTTTGGACAGTTTCAGCCAAAACAATTTGGGGAATTCTGATGACCTTTTATTTAGTCCATTATGTATTCTAGTAGATACACCCATTTGAAAAGAAAGAATTTGATGGAAAACAGACTGCTTGGCAGACTCTTGGCTTTTGCTAAGTCCTTTTTTTTAAATGAAAATAAATAATTGTGATCTTACCATCTAATTAAAAACCGGATTATAGTGTAGATAGAGTAGATAGCAGGACTAGGGTTATAACAACATATCAGCATTTTTGTAGACATTGTAATTTTAACTCTGTATTTGCAATAGTGTTCTCAAAAATATTTTGTTTGCTCAATATTTTGCTTGTTTTTATTTGGTTCAAAACCTCTGAACAAGCTGCTGGAGTAATGTCACACAGTAGAACATAATCCTTAGGTGAACTGGTAGATATAAAGCTGAGATATTTGTTATATCACAGACCAGAAACATTTGGTTACTGATTAACCCTTAGTAAGAAAACACTTTCTGGCTTACCAAGTAGCAGATTTTTATATTTAGTAGAAAACCTTGCCTTTGTTATCTTAACAATATTCAAGATATAAATGAATAATATAATCTCTTCAAAAAGAAAATACAATTCCAAAAGGTTTAATATTAAATCTTTTGGAGTATTAAGTGGCACAGTGGTGCTGCTACAGATCTAGGGAGTCTCTTTCATATGATCTCCTAGTCTTCATCCTGTCCAACACTGCAGGAATTAGAGATAGCCTAATTCATATGAGATGAACTTGGTGAGGATCATTTCCCACTTTCAAATGCAAACATACTATCATACATTTCATGAAAGAGCATCCTTTCTCAACTGTAATTCTTCAGTTATCATTTGCAGAAGGCCTGAATAATGAACTTTATTTCTGCTGGGCTTTTTAAGATAGTCCTCAAGAGGCACCAAATGCTTCATATTACACACAGTAATTAAAAAAAAAAAAAAAAGGAAAAAAAATGGCAAAACCTCAAAGAAATGCAAAGCGAGCCAAAAAACAAAACCCCAAACTAACAAAAAGCCCTCCTATCTACAAATGCTATAAATGCTATCATTCTTCCAGGTGCTTTGGGTAGCAGAGCATAAGAAATTAGGAGACTCCAAAACAAGTAATTCTATTTTTAATATTTTTAATTTGGCATCAGATTTTTGACCTCTCTCAGTAAGCCATGATATGAAATAGAAGTTGTTACTCTACCCCGGTTTTCTCCTGCTCAACAGGCATTCAGACAGCACAGGAAAAAGACAGGCAGGGCTGTGCCACAGCTGTCTCTGAGGCAGCTGCAGGCCAGGCCACAGCTGCAGCTTCCTGTCTGCCCAGCAGGCTGTTGGAGGAGCATCTCGAGGTGGATGGTTCCCACTGTGGGTTTCTGCAGCTCATGGATCCCAGCAGCTAAGCAGCTGATTGTTGGAGACAGCATAACTATACGTAAAGCACAGCCTTTATAGCAGCCTCAGATCCTTTCCTTTTCTTACTGCTCAAGCCTGGAAGTAGAGGGGGAATAAAAGCTATTAAAAAATGCTTGTCCAAGAAATATCTAGGGTGTGCACTCTTCCAAGCCCCTTTTATTATTTGACCCTTCCTCCTTGGGAACCACGTATTTCGCAGCATATTGCTGCTTTGGGTGCTAGCATGGAAAACCAGTGTACCTGAGTTCCAAATCCCATTCAGAGTAAAACCAGGTTAGTTTGCTAAAACTGTGGGTTAGACAACCATGTCTGATACTCTTCAGCAGCCAGCAATCCACTCAGCAGCCCCTTTGTAAATGCTTCCTTTTGGCATATCTTGGGTATTTTGTGATACCTAATTGCCACTGCTGGGTTAAATAAATTAGAGCAACTTGTTTCCAGCAAACTCACCTTAGAGTGAGTAACGTGCTTCCAAATATTTTCTGTCAAAGTGTGTGAGATATGTTAGGAGACTTTCAATAAAATATTTGGTTTTAGTTAAAAATAACAAACACACTGCTCATCAATACTGTGATAAACTGTAAATGATAGCTTTCAACAGTGTGATAGAGCATAGCAAACAAAGAAGAGCAGCAGAGGCAAGTAAAAAACAAAATAACTTTGAAACTCTACTGATTAAGATGCTAAAGTAGTTTCCAATGTTTATTACAAAAAAAAGCTAATTAAAGAGTTTACATTTTATCATGCACAGTAAAGAACTCCTGACAGGCATTGTTATAATATGAAATGCTGCAGTCTGCAATAGAGTTTAATTTAGAGCAACAACAAAGAAAGGAAAAAAAGAAGAAATAAAACAATTGAAATGTTGCAAGCAGACTGCCGTAAGCTCAGGGGATACCTTTCAGAAAACTGTCTGGTAGAAGCAATGCAAACTGAGCCACTACCCTGGGAATAATATTTTTCCTGAAATTGTTTCAGATTGAAGTGTTTATAGGAGGCAGTATATAGGTTGAGTAAGCCATTGGCTAAAAGACTGGGGAAGTACAGCAGTTTATCAAAGGCTTATCACACTGATTATGCAAGAAGAACCACAGGTGCTGGTGCAAACCACTCAATGGAGAATTAGTGATTCCTGCATCATTACCGATCATATCAATAGATGTCTATACTCTCATCAGTTAATATTAACTTGCTAATAAATATGTTTAACAAATGCATCCAACTAGAAAAAATTTTGACACATGTTGCAAGTGTTAATTTCTTTCAAACATATTTTTGCCTGAGAGAACCTTGGACACTGTATTGATTTCACTCTTGCCCAATTGCTTGGTGGTGCATAATGATAGACTATGCATATAATGATTTTAATCCAGCCCAACATTGTTTATTTATTTTAACTACAATATTTTGTTATATTTGCAGACTTGAGGCTGAGAAGATAGTTCTACTTTTGGCTAGTAATTTTTCTGCAGGAGCTATGAGAAGGCAATTTTTTCTTGCCATTAGCAGCCGTAAGGATATCCACATTTAATTTCCCTGACAGTCAGATGTATGAGCTGTTGCAGTGGACAGAGCTGAGCTATGGAACACAGAACGCACCCTGCTCTCACTCATTTTCTGTCACCGATACAGCTGTATGATTTGCTTTCTTAACGTTTGACTTTGCGTCAGGCTTGGAAGAAAATTAATTGGCAGAGAACGAGCTCAGATAAGGTGGGAGCATGAGGAAGGACCACAAAAACATAAACACAAGGTTTCCTGCAGTGTGTGTTGAGCAGGAATTCCCCATCCCTGCTTCAGCACATCATAATGGTGGGAGTTCTGGGACACTAGGCTTCTGCTGGTATCTCCTGGATCCCAGGCAGTGCAACTATTACATTCACATGATATATGACCATAAAAATACCAGTTTTTCTTTCAGATTTTACACTCAAAATAGTTGAAATTAATCACTCCAGTACTGCATGCAAGGGACCAGAACAACTTACTGCCACAAGAGTGCATTCCCACTTTATTTCCACTCCATGTTATTTATGAAAAGGTTTCTACACATAAATGGAAATTAACGTACCATCATTTTACTAGGTAAATTTTCTTCTATTTATGAGGCTGTTGTCTTATAGTGTCAATCTTATGTCAATTTTTTTCTGTTGTCTCTGCTGAAAAAATTCTTTTCTTCTTTCTCTGAAGTCTGTACTGCCTTCTTGTTAGAAGGGTGTACACACCTCTGTAAATCACAATGTATATCTTTCCTTCTATCACCCAGACATTGCCGTTATAACTCGTAGATTGAATAATCAAATTTATTCTACACTGACTGCTTGAAAAAGCTGGGCTCTCGTGTGGGTGCTTGGCTGTGGAGTGATATTATTCTCACCAGACTGTTCCAGACGTCTGAAAGTTCTTGTGGTTTCCAGACATAATTCACAATTTGGATTTTCATCTGTAGTCTCCTAAGTAACATCTTTCCCTGTTTTGTTCAGGTATTGTAGCATTGTTGGGACACTCATGTGGATGAGATCCTCTCTTTACATTTTTACTGACTGTAGAAAAAATTTTTAATAAAATTAATTTATTCTAATAAAGCTGTAGTCAGGAGATAGTCACAGCATGGTGCAAAGTCAATTTGTTCTCTCAGTCTTCTCAGTGAATTGGATTTGAGACAGTTTCTCTTGTGTTTTATGGGAAACTAAATGCTCTCCTTCCAGCAAAAGCACTCATATCTCTCAACATTTCCTTTACTCTTGGGCACTGCATTCTGCTGTCTTGACATTCCTGCTGGCTTGCACCATGGATACCTGGTGATACCCATTCCCCAGCATAGGCCAGTACTGCCATCAACATTTATTAATGTACATCACCAGCACCAGAAACGATTGATTCGATGGCTATTTTTCCCCACTATCAAGCATGGAGTTTCACACTCCTGTTTATTTTGGAATACCCTCTCAAATCTGCTGTTTAAGGCTTAATCCTAAATCCATTAGAATCAACAGAAATTTGTTCCTGTCATCCCAATTCATTTCAGGGTATTTTGTCCATATTTACAAAGGTGTTCATATTGTTTTTGAAAATTTGCCTTCTACTTGTTGACTGTAGTATACAAAGAAAAATTTCATATTTATTTACATCTTTATTTTCCTAAGCTTACTTATGAGGAAAATCAGATGAGTCTTCATGCAACACTGGGTTTAAGTATACCCATTTACTGGGTTTTATTTCAAACAACGTAATTTCCTTTACTTCTTTTCACTCTTGCTGTCTGTTTCCATCCTTCTCCATTCACATTAACCATATCGCCATTTTACATGAAAGCAAGTTTTCCTTAACACTGCGCACATAAAAGTAAGAGGTAACACAATGAGTGAATATCACTGAGAGCCAATTTTTCTCAGCTACGTTTTAGCACCAGTTCAGGCTACCTACAGTGAGCTGTGATAGAAGACAGAAAGGAGACTTCAGGCAGCTTTCTAAGGAATGAAAATCATTTCTCTTGCTGTACTGTTGTTGCACAGGGCCAGCAGGTTAATGGCAGAGGAGTTTTATAGCACATAGAATTCACCGGCTGCAGAGGACAGAAACGCACATGAGTAGGGCTGCAACCCAGGGATTTGTGTGCTGGTGTTAAGCATCCACAGGTGCATTGCTCAGCAGAAGAGTGGCAGCAGCTGTTTGTGCCAGACCATACTAGAACATGACAATTTTTTGGTCTCCGACAGTGGCTGTGGCCAGATGTGTATTTACTTGGCTATTTTTGAGAAAAGTTTAATTTTTTTTTTTTAAATACTGGATTTCATTAATATGAATAAAATAATATTAATCAAGCCCATAATACCTTTTTAATTGACTTTTTATTAATCCAAGTAATTTGGTTTGAACTTTTGCTACATTGGCAAGAAAATCATAACTATTACAAACTACCAAGAGAATATCTATATCTCAGTTCAGAATTCATTGTATCTGTTCCTATTCACTCAATGTCTTTCAGAAAGGATGCATCAT
This sequence comes from Hypocryptadius cinnamomeus, assembly GCA_013400635.1. Taxonomy (NCBI): domain Eukaryota; kingdom Metazoa; phylum Chordata; class Aves; order Passeriformes; family Zosteropidae; genus Hypocryptadius; species Hypocryptadius cinnamomeus. Next base: position 3,587 of record VYZP01004032.1, on the reverse strand, counting down.
TTCCAGTAACTCTTCATGCACAGACATCATTTGACTATGAATTGCAACCCCAGCCAATGCCACTTTGATTTTACTCTTATTTTTCCTTATATAGGACAATTCCCACAAATTTTACACCTCCCTTCAGGTAGGTAGACACTCTGAGGCACAATGTTGATCATTAGACATGAAAAATATTTCAGTATTTTAAAGCTAGAGTATTTGTCACAGACTCAAATAATAGAGATCTAATGACTTTCCAGAGGCTTTGCTTATAAACACACCCCTGTGCTATCCTCAGAGCTCAATATTATTATTATTTCTTCTTATTCTTTTCATTCTTGTACTTAAAACAGAAACACATTTCCTCCTAGAAAATGCTGACAGCATATCTTGGTATCTCGAGGCAGAAAGATTGCTTTCCCCCAGGCAGTGTGCTGGCAACTTTCACATGGACATACATGACTGAGCTGCCTATAGGCACCCTTGCTTTCATTGTTTCCATAATTCAACATGTTTAAGAACAGCCACGCTAACAAACATTAGAAAGAGGAGAGGGAAGTGAAACTCTACAGAATTGAAGTCAAGAAATGCAGTACAACTAAAAGAAGGCAGCGTTCAGAGTAAAAGTACAGAAGGGATTTGTCATGCAAAAATAAGACCTCTTCTGAAGTTTAGAAGTTACTACTTGCAATCAAAGTGAAAAATGCTGATTAAAACAATAAAGGAGAGATTGTCCTAATGCTTTTTAACATGTGTTTTTTAAGTAAATCTTTAATAAATTGCATATTATCACAAATAATTTACTGATTACTACCTTTTGCTACAACTAATTAATCCATTCTGTGCCACACACTAAAGCACTCCTGAGTGAGCTACAACAAAGACTTAAGCATATGTTCTGAGTCAAACAGATTTAGCAAAATTTTTTTGGTCTCTTAAACAAGTTTGGATTACAGTAAAAATGCAATTGAAAGAATATATTTCCAAGCTGCCAAAGGTAAAATTAATTCATACGAACAAAAATTTCACTGTTGTGTGGCTGCAGAAGGAAAATACTTAATATATATGGCAGAAATAATTTTACTTGGGTTGCTACCTGAATTTTTATTATTAACTATAATCTTTTGAGAATTAGTCGGTTTATGTTTAAGAAGTGCAGATGATTGAGTTTAAGCCAGAGTCGCGTGCGATAAAAGGTATACAGGGACAACTCAGTATGATTCCTTAACCACTTAATGAACTGATCGAGGACAGGACAACAGAAAGATGAATTGAGTTGCAGAGACATTATTCCTCTCTAAGTATTGGACAAGAAATTCTATCTGTTGCTGAGGTAATTTTGAAATATGGTTACTAATACAGCCTGTTAATCTTACCACATAATTGATGAAAGAGCAAAGAACATAAAGATATACAGGAGGTCAGAATTTCCACATGCATTTTGACCTCTGCAAGAACATTTCTTTTGAGATCTTTTGAATGCACATGTACAGTGTATGATGGAAATTACTTACATTTGAACAGATGTATATACAATTTTACTGGGGAAGTATTGTTTTGGTTTTGCACATACATATCATGGTATACCAGAACCACATCATGGTGTGACTGCAAAATTTGAAGCCAACTTGAAAGCTTCAGCTGATGACTTATTTCATTAGAAGAGGAAGTGCCCTCTTCTTTTATTGTTTTTCTGTGCAGAACACAACACTAAGACTTGACAATCTCTGAGAGAATTTTTTCCATCCATAAAGAAGCTAAAACATCACCTGTGACTGTGGAATGTATTTTTCCAACATTTATATTTTACAGAGTGTTTTTGATAATGCCTTGGAAAAGATCTTGGAAAGTGGAAAAGATTTGGTGTGATGCTTTAGAACTAGCTTACCGAACAGATTTTTTACAAATTGCTACATTTTGTGAAGTAGCACAAAACAATGTTACTGGGAATAATCAGTAGTTCTATTTCACCAGACATTCAGGATGCATTATGAAAAGCACTGATTCAATTATTTGCATTCTAAAGTACTGAGGAGCTTCCTGTAGTATGTTTCATAAAACCCTTCATTATAACTATAAATCTGCTGTTAAACCCTAGCTACAATTATGCATTTTCATGAAAATCATGGTATTTGCAAGCACGAGTAGAAACTAAGATGTTTGAGGATTTTGTTTATTATGTAGTGATTAAAAATTTGCAAATATTTCAAAATGTCTACATCTGTGCCATGACATCACTGAGCACGTCTTATTACTGATACTAGCCTGCATAAGAAGAATATGAATGTCTCAGATACAGCAAATCATTAAGGGTTTTTTCCAACTTAAATTATTCTATAGTTCTGTGAATATTTCCATGAGTGCACTGACAATATATGATAACAGTTGCATGGAGCTTTTATTTTTCCAGTGCAATAGCTCATCTTACTAGAAGAAGCTTTCATTTGCTACATGAGCTCAAATTGTAAGACTTACACACTTACTTTGCTCTGCAGTAATATCAGATATGTGCATATTATATTTTTTGGTGTGTTTGTTTGCATCTCATTTGGCACAGAATTTATCTAGTGAAATACAGCCCTTATATATTACTAATATACTCTAGTATAACACCAGCAAAGCACGAGACAATATTCTGTCTAATTGTTTTGATCAAACATGACATAGACTTTGTACTCGCGCTAGACACATATTTCTGCAAGTTATAGCTTTCACAGTACTTGCTTTCATTTTTCTGTAATCCTGTCTGTTTCAGACCCTGAAGAATGCAGCACAACCGTTTCAGTTTTCAACCTGTCAAGACTTTGCACAAATGATTTGTCAAGAAAAAGTCTAATTATGTCTGGCTTAAGGCTTCCATGTTAAACAGGAACAATTGCAGTGACTGTGAAAGAACCGCCTCCTGGCACTTGAGCAAAATGTGAAAGCAGCATGATTGTCCTGCCTTGTTTCTTTCCATCAACACCCTGTGGTCAGAAAAAGAAACTACCAAATACTTCACTTCCATTTCTACGGGTTTCTTGTGACTGGCAGCACCTTGGCATTTGCCTTGTACTGTATGTGAGTCATACTGCTAGGGCAATAGGAGAGCCTGTTGAATACAAAGTCTGAAACTAAGCAGACATCAAGCCAAGAGCTGCTAGAGCAGCAATCAAGCAGATTAGCTTAAGTAATTCTGATGAGCATGTTAAAGCTCAAAATGAATGAGAATGTTTCGAGGAAAACCATAAATCAAGCCATGTGTAAGTGACCTGGTGCTATGAAACACTTTATATAACAAACTGATTAACTGTATTTTTTCAACATCCTGACATATTGGCAACCATTTATCTTATTTGTTCAT
>VYZP01004030.1:0-21903 GCA_013400635.1 Hypocryptadius cinnamomeus | reverse complement strand
ATGAAGGGTTTTTTGTTCTTCAGATTTGAAGTAGCTGCAAGGCATTGTGCGTTGCCCATGTGTGGTTTCTATTTCTGAAAGTCACTTTAAAGAGGCCTCAAAAGTAGCACCTTTGCAGTGCTTGAGGCTCCCTGGCTGTGCCACACCCCTGAGTTCCCAATTCCAGCTGGGGTTTAGATAGGGTGNCCTGAGTTCCCAATTCCAGCTGGGGTTTAGATAGGGTGGGTGAAGTGAGCTGTCTTGTAGTGACGACAAAAGGAAGCAAGAAACAGAAATACCTCCTCCAACCCTTGAAAAATGCAGCAGTGTATTGCAGCCAGCCTCAGATGCCACAGTGATGTTCTGTCCATAATGTGTTATTACAGAATATTCTGCTATTGCTATATAAATGCTTCCTTTATAATTGCAGATTTCAGGACAATGCTGCAAAAATATTTCACTTGACTTAATTATCTATAGTCATGTGAAATTTCTAAATATGAGATACCATAATCCTTTTACTCAGTTTTTAATTTACAGTATTGCTTCTTGACATTAAGCTGTTAAACCCATGTATTATAAGTTCAGAATAACTTCTTTTATGTTCTGGCACTAAGCTAGAGTTCTTGCCTTGTCTACTAATGTTGAATAATGGAAAATAATTAACTTTAAATTGAAAGTGTTGCTTTTTATTATATGACAGTATTACTTATAATATGGATTTCAAAAGACATTTTTAAGTGCAGGCACAAATCAATTATACATAAAGAATAAATTATCTCTATGGCAGGCAGTACTACTTGTTTGATGAAAGGCTTGTTGATGAAATGCAGTGCCCTTACTGTCAGAGTGTATGTGGTCTGGATGTCCTGGGAGGGAAGGTGCAACAGTTCCAGAGGTTAAACCTTGTAAAAACACAACAAACTCCACAGAAACATTGAGAAAGCACTGGGTGTGGAAATCTGTGCTAAAAATGACCTTTTGCACTTTTTTTTTTGAGGCTCAAAGAAGAGCTGATAGTTGTCAGCTATTAATTCTATTTTTTTTTTGCAAGAACTGTCTTAATTTGCAAAATATTTTTTTTAAATGCAATGATTTGATACCTTTTGTTTAGTCTAGGACTTCTTAGCCAATATTTTTTAATGCACAAGCTTCTGATTTTTTTTTTAAGCAACATTTTTGTTAGAGGTGGAAATCCCTAGTGATTGTCACTATAAATTTGATGTTTTTAACCATGACACCCATAAATGGCAGTTAAACTGCAACTCTGAATGTAAATCACAATTATTGAGGTTGGAGATGATTTATGAACAATGAAAGGGTCATAATTTCTTTCATCACCTTTATTTTCAAGAGAGAAAACAAAAATATCAAGTTACTTGATTTGTCTTTGGTTTTGTTTTCATTTTTCTCCACTTTTTTTTTCTCCTATTTATGACTTTACATGATGGAAATAGCATTTTCTGCAGAATCTGTGTATACTTGTGGAAAAAAAGGGGATCCTCTATGGAAATCAATGCCCTTTGTATCGCAGTTATTAGAGTGAACATGTTTTATGGATTCAAATTGTTGTAGATCAGTACAGAAAATTAATAACACATAGATTTAGAGAGAGTTTTATCACGAGAATGAACATCCATGAAGTGTAGCATTATTCCACATTACATAAGAGGCTTTGTGTAAGTGTAATGCAGAGTACATCTGAATTTTTTTTTTTTTTGCTTGCTGCAATCAATATTGCTTCTGCAGCGCTGCTTTTCTGTGCAGATCTGTTGACTATAAATTCTTTTTGTGTTTGCCATTGCTATTACCACTGAAAGAGCTCACCTGGTGGCTTTTTAGAACAGGGCAGGGCAGTGATTGAACAGCAGCATTTTGACTCCCCGTGAGCATCGTTAGATGAACCAATGATTAGACTGTCAGGAGCCGTGTCCCACTGTTGTACCTACACAGTTGTACTCAGGATATTATTATTTTAAGGAGAAAAAAGACTGATACAGCTCTAGCTGAAGGTAATTTAATCTTTGAATTATGTAATAACTCAGACAATATTTTTTTCACTGCAGGATCTTTCTTCTGTTTAGCAACAAAAGTTAATTTTCATTCTTGTTTAGCATTAAAATAAAGTAGTTACTCTGTGTGTGTCTTTAATGTTTCTCAGAGTTTGTGGGGTGTTTATAGGAAATTGAGAAATGAAACAAAAAATCCCCAAATATGTGAATAGGTTCACATATATCGGAGAGTTTAATAATCTGTATTAAATACTTGCATATTTGGTAAAAAGAATTGTATATGTTCAATCCACACATGAAATACAGCAAACTGCAGCCTGTGATAGCTCTTCCACACAAGCTGTACCTTTCTTGGGAATGGGGTTTGATAATGAGGTTGGGAATGCTGGACATGAACCCACTGGAAAAATCAAGGAGCCCCACAAAGCTGTGCCAGCCCCGGGGCTGCCAGGGAGGGATGATGCTCAAGGTGTCCTGACTCCTAGGATAATGACAATATTCCTTTCCCAGCACACACTGAAGCAGTTCTCAGCTCTCTCTCCTGTATTTCCAGGGACATTCCCAGGGGGAAGCAGCCAAGTTGCTTTGGCTGTGGTGACAGTTCTGTATCAACTGCAGGAAGCAGAAAAAGTTGTGGCTCTTCGTGCGCTCATGCAAAAAGTCTTCACTCTGTGGCTCAAAAGTAATTTCTGCTGTGAAACAAGGGATTCCCCCTTCTCCCAAAATAATAAAATTCAAATAAGGAAAAGAATCCCTGGCCCCTGATTTTCTGCTGCAGCGTTCTCTGAAATCATTTAAACTTCCACACTCCAAGGTCAAACTTGTTATTAAACGCTGTCAGAGCAAAAGCATTTGTTTGGGTGGAAAAACCTTAAAAATAGAAATCCAAGCAATGAAAAATTGGGCCCCACAGTATTCCCTGGTAGAAGAAAGTGTTTTGTTCTGTTGTAATATGAAATAGCACATTGGACATTTTCAGCAGAGACACTGCATTTTGAACAAAATTGAAAATAAACCCAGCAAGTGCTGCCCAGTCCTGGTGTGGAACTGAGGTGCTTAAAAGGGATGAGGGGGACAGAATCTCACCTCAATTCAGGCACCAGGGATGCCAGGAAGGTGAGAGTCCTTCCCTCTTTGTGCTTATTCCTTTTTACTGAGGTTTGCAGTTTTTTACCAGAACCTTTCCCAAATGGATGGTGGGGGTTGATGTGAAGGTGGGATGAAAAGTTGTTTATTTCTTTTTGTTCTCACATGTTAGATAAATTACAGCTTCTCACTTCTGAGGGGAGAAAAGGCTTGAAAGTTACCCAAAACATTTCCCAGGAGTATCTGTGCATCATCCTTGAGAGTCAGTGGGAGTTGGCTGAAATAATGGGTCAAAGCTGTGAAATGCAGCTTCACTCTCTGCATAACACAGGCAGCAGCTGAGATTTGAACAGTTTGTGCTGAATTGGTAATAACTCCAAAAGAGTAAAGTATAGAGTTTCCATCATCTGTAAATTGCCATAATATACACTGAATGTCATGGGCTGCAGCGTCAAATAGCCTTCAGGGGTGAGCAGAGCTGGGATCTCTTCACCAAGTTTAACCTGAAAAATATTCTTGAAAACTATAGAAATACAAGTGCTAATTTAAAATAAAAAAAAAACTTTTTTTTCTCTATCAGCAGATCAATATTTACAGCATGTACAACTTAAGTAATATATGCAAATTATTCCCTTCTAGCTTTCTTTTCAGAATGTGTGAAACATCTTGAGGCATCATGTAAGACTAAGAAATTATAGTGGAGCTCAGTAAAATGAATACCTGTTAAAGCAATACACCCTGTATGGGATATGATTGCTTGTGGAGGATGTCAAAAACTTGAACATGAGCTCAAATGAGTAGATCTGTAAGGAAGTATTAATCTCATTATAGCAGTAAGATATTTTTACCACACAGAAATAGGAAGTACCAAGTCTGCTTCAGAGGAAATTCATCCATCCTTGGATGAACAAAGCATCACCCAAGCTTCAAAATATTTCAGTCTTTCTTTTAGAAGCTTCTTCATAGAACCACATAATGGTTTGGGTTGGAAAGGACATTAAAATCAATCTTATTTCAACCCCCCTGCCCTGGGAAGGAATATTTTCCACCACACCAGGTTGCTCCAAGACCTGTGTAGTTGGGGTATTTACCAAAAACCATCCATCAGCTTATAAAGTTGTATCATTTCAAAATGTGTTAGTCAACAAATTATAATTTATACATCATGATATAAAGTATTTTTTTAGGATGGATGTTTGGTATAATCAGCTAATGTGTTTTTAATTATGATTATCCTTGCCCAAGAATGGAAATTGTTCTGCTTTGCTATCTAAAACACATAAATTAAAACACTTGCTGACACAATTTAATCAACAAAGAGCAAGCAATTTTCCTTGAGTCTGAGAAAAATACCCTGGAAATAAATTTAAGTGGCAATAGTTACTCTCAGAAGAATGCTCTGCAGTCAGTGTGAAGCTGCTTTCATTTTCCAGTGGGATGGAATCAGGGATACAATGGTAGTGGTTGGATCTCCTGAGGAAGTTCTGCTGTCACCTGAATTCACATATCCGGGTAGTTTTATAGGTGTAATAAATTCTGCTCCTGACCATTTCTGAGGAGAGGTCAGATTTTAATTGGATTCAAAGATTCAGATTGCAGTGTTCTTAAATTACTTATCCACTACTCCCCACATGTTGTTTGCTGGTTAGAAAGTTTTCTAATGGCAAATGATTCTGATATGCCCATCTTTAAACTGCCCTAGCACAGTGAATTCCAGGAATTTACCTAAAAATTTATTATGTTCCCAAAGGAAAATGTATGAATTGCTTTGTTATAAAAGATATTTTTACTTACAAAGAAGAGGTTTTTTTTAGTTTTAGAGTAGCAAGCAAGTTACCAACATGGAGTATTCAGGTTCTGGTCCTTCTGTGTACGCTCCTCTCCCCAGCTCACAAGCAGTCTTACTGTATGGATATTGATAAAGACATTGATAAGGGTATGGAAATAACTCCATCAGCACAGCTTGGTCTCCAATTTCCTTTGTACTTCTGGCTTTTCTACACCAAGATAAGTTATCCACTGGCATCATTTAGATCTTTTGCTATAGGACGTTTTACCAGAGCTCATTTTCTGTTAATTTTTAATCCATCTGCAAAGCTCAGCTTTCCTTCCAAGAGCACTTCTAAATGTGTGTCCCTTTAAGCATGGATTTCACTCAGTGGTGAGCCTATACTTTTATTTTTGTTGGCTGGGAGTCCTTGTGCCAGCAGAGGTGATGTTTGAACTTGTGAACACCTGCCTGTTAGGAAATTAACTGAGACCATCAACTCATTCCAGCAAGGCCAGCAAAGAGCTGTCAGATGGCAGTGATATAAACTTTACAACAGCAATCAAAATTCTTGTGAAACTGCCCAGAAATGGTTCTGAAGGAGGCAGGAGGAAGAAAAAATAAAGAGAGCAGGTCATATTAGCAGTACAGTTGGCCAAGGAGCAGCTGTGTCAGCAAAAAGCACAGAGCACGGGGTATGAACAGTTTGAGCAGTAAAATGCAGGGAGAATGTGCTTTTTGATAATATTTAAATGAGCCTTTTCTCACACCTCTGATGAAGACAGTATCTCCTGCCTTGTTTATGAGAATTCAATGTTAAAACAGTGAAAAGTCTTAATATTATGCCATATCAGATATGTGCTGCTATAACCATGTTTGCTTGCAATCCTTTCACTTCATGGAGAATTTTCTCTGTATCTCTGCACAAGTAAAAGCCTTCAAAGGAACAATACAGGAGAAAATGGAATAATAATAATAATAATAGCAGATAGACACTGTCTTTATTATGAGTATATAGTTCTTGACAGCAATTTAATTCATGATAAGTTATTAAGCCAAAAAGCATTTCTGATCTCTGAAAAGCGAAGTGCCTGTACTCTGTGTAGGCATACTTTGTTCTCTTTCACAGGTCTACATCAGACATTGTTCTGCTGCCATCAGGGAAAGCCTTCTGCTATTGTGCATTCCTGACAGTCGTAAATGTGATATTATGGAGTTAAAGCTATGGAGGAGGGATGCAGTGGGAGAAGGTGATCGGTTCTGACTGTACCGAGGGTGCCCTCTGCAGAATGTTACACTCTCTCAGCTTGCAACTTCTTTATTTGGCTTCTTTTAAAGGTAGGAATGCTATAAAGTTACATATTATTATGTAGTTTAAATGCTAATAATTGTTTGTTCATATAGGAAGGAAAGGAAAAGGGGAAATTATGAAACTAATATTGGATAAAAAATTAACCTTGCACTAAACACAACCCAATCTGATTCCAGCTCAATGCCTTATGGTGACTCTGGTAGGTAGCTCTGGTCATGGATAGAATTTCCTGTCTTTCCTCACCCCTTGTCCACCAGGCACATTCAAATGGATGCAAGGTGGTTTCAGTGTACAAAGTGTTTTTTCTATACTAACAGAGGGTTTTGCACCCAGCTCACTTCCCTTTCCCCTTGTCAGGAGCTGGGGGAGGATTGTTTGCTTCAAAGCTTGCCATGCCTTTGAAAAAAGACATTAAATTTGTTGGCACAAACATTACTGCAAGAGATCAGGTCAGATACCTGAGCATGCAGCTTCTTAACCAGGTGAGGTGGAAATACAGGATTGTGAAGAAGGAAGGTGAACAAATGCTTAAAAATTGGGGAACATATGGGTTGTGCTTTTAAACTCATCCAAAGTACTTTTCCTTCTCCTCCTCTCACAACCATGTGAAGATTTAGCTGGTACTCAATTAGTAACACGATGTTATGTGCTGGCTGTGTGGCAGGACAGACAGGATATGTTAATGTAGATAAATTATCTTTTTTTTTTTCCTGTGACTCAGTGGATTTTCAAAACCGTTCTCTTCACTTTCATCTGTGAGCTAGCAGGACATGGGGAGAATTTTGATTTGTGTTTCTCTACACCTGGAAAGGGAGACACTGCAAATCCACATGCAGATGTTCAGGCATCAGATAAATATATTGCCACCAGTGACCAGCAAATAATGAATTTCTTAAAAGGAAATTTATTTTCTGTCATTTATAATGAATTATGACAACTTTTCAGGTCTCGAGTAATGAAGTTTGAGATCAATTTTGCTTTCCTCATATTTTTGACAGAACCCAAGGATCTGACTGTTAAAAACATTCCCTGTATGCCCAGTGATTTCTAAAATTTTAAGTGAATGTATGATAAGGAGTATTAGTGCAGTTCAAAACAATTTTTAATGAAAACTGAGATAAATTACATGACCATTGCTAGCAGAACATAGGAAATATTTTATGGGTTTGGATGGGTTTTACTTTGTTTTAATGGTGTGTCATGCCTGTGTTGGAGCCTAGTCTAGAAATTGTGCTTATATGGTATGTTCAGGGCTTGAGTTCCCTGTGCTTGGAGTATAATTGCAGATTTTATGTGCTAAAAATGAAGTAACAAAATCCTACTCAAGTTAGAGGAGTAATTTATGCAAAAAGATTTGAAGTAAACCTGAAAATATAGGAATGTCACCACAAGTCATCTCGTTCAGTATCCTCTCACTGAAAGACACAAAACTCTAGGGAAAAGGGGAGAGAGGGCAAGCACATGATAGATCCACCTGAGAGCAACCATCTTACAGCTGATTCCACCTCGCTAACTTTGGACTTCAGTTAATTTCTGTATTTAATTACTTCATTTAAAGCAAAGTTTGGCTTTTGAACGTGAGGAACTGCAGCATCTACAGCATCCTTTAGCACAGAAGTACCAGAGGTCTTGTGGGACAAGCTCCCCTTCTTCCCCCGCCCCTCATTTTAATTAGTTTTTGGATCCAAGCAGGCGCTGCCACCTTCTGAATCCTTCTCAATTCTGTACTAAAGGGGAGAGAACAGCCAGTCCTACCCACCTCTTCCAACCTGCAAGAGATTTACAGGGCCCAGTTCAGCTGCCATCACCTCCATGCTGTCCGCCCTTCATTCTGAAAGCTCCTAGTCTCAGTTTCCTACTTTTCCCATGATATTTCCCATGAAAATCCTTGATTTCCATGCAGGGATCCCTCCTCCCACATCTGCATAATTACCTTGACAGCCTTTTGGGAAGTTCTTCACCTAGGGGATGTGGCTCCAAGGTGGGCAAGGTCAGTGCTCACCCCTGCAGACAACATCAGGGTTTGCTTTGAAAGCAGAACCCTCCAAAGCTCCCCCTTGGCAAGGAAAATAAAATAAACTGGTTAGGATCTTACTCTGGGTCTGGGATTTCAGTCTCATGCAGATTTTCTGTGGCTGGGCTGTTAAACTGATGCCACTCCAAGCTCTGGTGTCTGGCAGCACATCAGGACTGCCACGCTGTCGTTGAGTTTCACGACAATGGAACCCATGAGGTGGAAAGGGGACAAGAAGGGTATGGAGAAATCCCTCAAATCAAGGAATGATCTTATAATTTCACATGTAGCTGAATGCAGACTGCAGGATTTAGAGGTACTTCAGTTGTATATTTAATCTGTTCAGGAGATCTAAATCAGGTTTAGCTATTAATTCTTTTCTGATGTTTTTGGTCACATTTCTTACCCGTTCTTTATTTCATGTGCTACACTGGTATTGTTTAAAATTTTCTTCCTACATATATCTTCAGCAGCGTTCAAAGAATTTGAAATAGACAAAAAAAAAAAAAAAAAAAAAAAAAAGAAAGGTATAAACCACCCTATCATGTTTAGCATGTTTAGTTATTATATAAGAGGTATTTCTGTTTGCTTCTTTGGTGGGCAGCATTATCAACATTAAGCATGTATGATACTATCAGAACTGTTGATAGTTTCAGAGGGTTAAATAGACCATGCAAAAATATTTTATGAGCAGTTCCATTGAAACTCCACTAGAAAAGTCTCATCCACAAACAAATTCAGCAAGAATTGTTCTTTCTGAAAACATTGTCTTAAAACAAAATAATTTAAGAGAACAAAGCCTTATCAAAGATTCCTTAAGGTTTATCCAAGCTTTTCTTAAACAAATCCCTTAGAAATGCAAGCCTAGATTACCAACATTAGCTTGGGGGCATCTCTGCTGGACTTCTCTAATTAAAAGTAGAACTAAACAAAGACAAAGCAATAACAAGAAGGTAACATAAAATAAAATTATTTTAAATTAAAAAGGATAGGTATGATAAACTTGGATAAATAGTGCACAGGATTTTCACACCACCTTGTGCTGGGAAGGTCGGGATGACCTCTGATGGTGACAGCTGAGATTTCCATCTGGCCTTGGCGTGTTTCCATGTCAGATCCTTAAAACCTCACCCGCTTCATTCCACACCACGGGCTCCAGCTCAGCCCTTCCCTGGGTCCTGCAGCAGGGGCTGGGGTGTGGCTGCACAACACCAGCCCTTCCCTTGCTTTTCCAGGTGCTTTTCCCTTGGGGAGGTGGGGAATTTATCTGTGCTGCTGATAAAGCTGCAGAGTGGGGGTGAATTTCTCCGTACCCACAGCGAGCGTGGGCTGCTGGGCTCTCTGCTGGGCAGGGTTTGTGCCAGCACAGCCTCGCGGCTCCTGGAGCTGTCAGGGACTTCTGTGGTCACTCAGCTCCTCAAGGATGGGGTGTAATTCTCAAAGCAAAGCAGCAATAGAATGGAAATTAGTTCTTCTCTTAATCACTCAGACATTGTTTGAATTGCAGTATTTACATTGGTGGCTGACTAGCGAGACCGTTTGAAATATTCTCATCTATTCTTTTCTTCAATTACATCTCAGGGCTTACCAGACGGCTTCACTGGCTCGGTTCTCTAGCTGGTGATTTTTCAATTAAGATGTGAAACATTTCTTTTTTGTTATATGGATTTAATTAAAATTCTTTGAAATATAATGCTTGGGGTTTGTGTGTCTGTCTGTTTCAAGGAAATTAAACTACTGTTGCTTGTTCTATCATTTAGAGAAAATTCAATTCTTTATTCTCAAAATGTGGAATTATCTTTGAAATCTCATACAAACAGCAGTTGTCATTTATTATTCCTACCTATCTTCTAGTTCTTGAATAATAAAAATAATTTGTATGCATTTTTAAACCTATAAATAAGAATTTTATTTTGCAGGATTTTTATTTCTCTTCTTTACTGGGTTACTGAGCTATTTTCCATGCTGCTATTTTCATAATTAGCTTTCTTATAATTCAGTATTTAATATCAAAAATTATGTGACAGGTAAAACCTACACAGGACAGTGTTTGTGACTTAGAGTTTCTCTGGTCTTCCAGTAGTGTTGCCTTAAAATCTGCAAGACCCAAAATATCTGTAAAAATAATACCCATTATTAGTTTACAGTCTCTGCTTCTCCACCAGACTAATACCATTTTGAAGTCAATTCTAAGCATAAAAAATGCAAAAAGAAAGAAATACTGAGAAATACTGAATTTATTCACTTAGTCCAAGCAGGTTCATAGCAAAGTATGAAGATTAATAATTGCTTCTAAGATTCTCTGAGATGGAAGGCCACACTAAGTATTGGCATTATTTTATTATAATGGAATATTGAGCCTTCACCTCAACATGACCTATTGCTGCCCACTGTTATATGGGCAGAAGAATTTGCTCTGTGTCAGATTTGGTTGTGTAAGGAATGATTCAGCCCCTTGATTTCTGGAGAGGTTTGCTTGTATGGAATGAAACAATCCAGAGAATAACAGAAAAAGCACTGAAAGGTGAGCAGGTGGGATAAGCACTGCTTGTGTCTCTTGAACTGTCCTTGACCCTGCCTGTGGGAGTGGTGAGCACATGTTGGACACCCGTGATAAACAAGGGGCACTTTTCCTTTAATGTGCATTTCAGGGCTATAAAATTGTCATCTCAAATTGCAATGTAGCTCCTTCCCTTAAAATAACCCAAACAGAGCCTGAACCAGTGGAAGGAGGGATGCAGAATCCAGATCTGTCACTGTAGTTTCAAGAAAGAATCTGTTGAAAGATGAAATTTTCAATTTAAGTGCTCCAAGTGGTAGGTGTGTCAGGGCTTGGGAGGATGAATTATGGCTGAGTAGCCTCTGGCCATGATTTTGCCTTTCAGTCTTTGGTTTGGAGGGTGGTGTGGACAGGGAAGGGGCTGGTGGGTTCTGCTCTCTGCATCAGTTCAGGTTCTGGGCCTCATTCTCCTCTGGGTAATCTCCAGCGAAATTGAAAAACCAGCTCAGCTTTTATTGCTGCCTTCTCCTTCCCCCAGGGGAGGATTTGCAGAGCTGGTCCCACACAGGTGCCTGTATGCACACGAGGGGCTGCGAAAGGGTGAAAGGGACTAAACAGGACTTGATGCAAAAATCTTCTTAAATTTCAGTGAGTTCTGTTTCACAGTGGCAGTACCTGGAGGGATTGCAGATCAAAGGTTTAAACTTGGGCAGCATATTCTGCAAGAACCCCCAGCAGCAGCCAGATTCCAGAGGAAGGGGAGTCCTCATTGCTTTCTGAAGGAAAAATACTGAAGGTGTTCACATCATTAGTCTGTGTCTTAGAGGCCGTTCACTAAATTTTTTGAAACTAAATAATCACCTGCAATGGACCTGTATAAGCAAAAAGAAGCATTTTAATATCCAATAAAAAAGTAATTTGGTTCACTTAGTTGACATGATTAATGAATGGCAAAACATAAAATGTGGTAATTAAAATAATTCTTTTTCCAGACTTCATTAACTACATTTATCTCTCTTAATTTTCAAATTGCTCCAAGCTTTTAGTTGCTTCCCCTTTGGGAGGTCAAAAAAAGTTTGTAAGAAGATTAGAATCTTAGAATTCTTAATTCACATTTTAGCTGGATCTGCATTTCCTGAACTGAGCAAATCAAACAATTTTCAAGCCTTTATTTACAATCTCTATGAAAAGTACTATGTATAAATCATAAACATATCATAGTTTTTTCTTCAGAAGTTACGTTTTAGAGAAGGAATTGTAGAAAAAGGATCTTACAAAAGCTTAAGCTATTTTTTAGTGGATGAGGGGGAAAACGCTTGTATGAGGTACAAGCCTTTTATCTCCCACTCCTGTGGCAAATAAAGGAAAGACCATAATCATGATTTGCATCAAAATCTATTCTTGATAAACTGTGGGAATGCCTCTTCTCAGAATCCAGTCTTTTTTTGGTGTGAGTTTTGTAAAATTTTTTTGAGAATCCAAAATACAGTCCATGTGATTTGAAGAATTCTGAATATAAGCTGGGAGAGAGGAGAGGTGATTGTGATAAATTGCAGGAGAATTTGGGGACTAAAAGGAAATGTCACTTTTAGAAGCTTGGTTGGGGTTGAGGGTCTAATGAACCTGTTCTACTTCATTGGCACATCTGATATCCTGGTTTCAAATCCTTACGCATTTGGAAAATGAAGAGGCTGTCAGATACATCCCAGCTGGCTTTCCCCACAGATAGATAGGAAAAACAAAGGAATTGCAGCAAATTTGCGGAGTGGAGATGTTCATGTGCCCAGAATTTATCTAGTTTATTCTGCATCCAGCAAATAGGAGGGAACTGTCCCACAGTGACCTGCAGTGAGAGGGGTGGAGCAGAGAGACAGAGAAAATGGATGTTTATGGATTGCAGGAACTGATTCAAAGACAGATGAAAACTTTGAATTCAGGGGCTTTGGAGATGGTGCTCAGTGAGTTTGAGTGTGTTCAGAAACAGCTCCATTGCTGGAGGAGTTCCCTGGAATGTGTCACAACTGTAATGTGTATCCAGCTAAACCTGAGCAGGGAGGGCACCGGGAGCTCTGCACATCCCAACCAGAGCAGATAAACTGCTCAGTGATTTATTTACCACAAACTTTCCTAAGTGAATGTACCCCACCTCCTCCAGAACCAACACACCAACATTCCAGCACCCAGCAGTGTCCCAGGTGCATCTTGGGATGAATACATTAGGAGTATGAATAATAGAATGAATGCGTGAGACAGTGATTAAAAAATTAAATTAATCAGAGCCTTGAAGCCGACTGCTCTGCTTTGTGTTTCTAACACATCAAGATTTTAAAAAAAATTTCCTGCTGACACCCCAGTTTAATTTTTTTTGCTGGTTAATTAACTTGAAAGCTAAATGTCCAACGTAAATATGTATGTGTAATTACTGGGTTAGTTACCTGTTCCAAGCAGATAATTTTTTAATGTCTAAATATAACAGTTACTGTATATTAACTCTTCTAGATGCCACGTGCATGTTGTACATCTATTCCTTCCACATATTAAAATGTCTTTATATTTTTGTCCCATATCTTTAAATGATAAAATATCTCTGAGGCAGGTTGAGGTGCAATTCCAGATTTTTGTGCTGAGTACAACAGCTTCTGATCTTTACAAAAAAATTTGTAAACCTTCATTTATTTGCAATTTGTCGACCTTAGTAACTTGGAACAGATCCAGTGAATTAGCAATTTCAGTAATGTGTTTTTCAATATAGTTTTTTTCTTTTCTGTTTCTTAATTTGGTTGCTGTTGGTTAGAAATGCAAAGGTACTTAGTAGTACAAAGTGATTAAAAAGTGATTAAAGTGATTTTTAGATGTAAAGTGCTCTAAGTGTCTAAGGATCTGGCCCTTATAGTGAGGACAGAAATGTGAAGGCCTTTTAGACCTGAATTATACTGAAGAGATGAGTTACACAAGGGCTGTTGTTTTTGAAGTTAAACAGCATTTTTGCTGTGTGGAATAACAGAATCTTAGTCCCCCACACAGAATTTTATTGCCCATCAACATAACTTTAATTTCCTTTCTGTCCTTTCCTGTGTTGTTCTGTCCTGCAGGCTCTCCAGAATGATAAAATAAATACCAAATATCAAAATCGATGTAACAGCAATGATAAGAATGTCCTGTGCATTATTTAGTTCATGTTGCTTCTGTTATGAATATGTAATGGTATTTTTTCTGTGCAAGTGTGTCTGTGAGCATGTTCTAAACTAAATTATTCAGGACATAATGAAATAAATTCCCCAAATTCTTTTGAGTACTCTTCTGGTAATAGCAGCATTAATAAAGACACTCCCCTACTGCTTTCTTATGGCCTTTACTACTCCTTTCCCACTAAACAAATGTGGTTTCCTGTCTTGCTGAGGATGAGCAAAATACTTTGATAAGTAACCAGAGTGTTCAGCTCATGGCCACTCACCATAAGAGATTTTTGTCCCTGGAGTGGAAGTCCTGGGATTGGCAAACAGCAATTGTTAAAGCAAAATAAAAAAGGAAAAATAAGTGTTGCATTTGCCAATACGTGGACAGATACTCCCAAGTAAATGTTTATTTTTTATTGTGTAAAATTTAATTTATTCTATAAGAAAAAAGCAAAGATTGGGACTCAATAAGAACAAACTAAAACTATTCATTTAAATATTTTAATTGCTAAGTGTATGTGCTTACATATATTACTCCTTCCTGTGTAAATACATATAGAGAGCTGTAGATATAAACCACTGATTCTAGAGTTAGTTGATTTTAAAATTCATTAACTTCCTGAATTTTGCATCTGACTTGCTGTGTTTTCAGAAATGCAAGGAGAGGAGAAGGTCCCATGCCTTCCTCTGCCTAGCAAAGCAAAGATACCAAAATTCATAACTCCAAAACTGAGCATGTGTGTCTTTTTATCGAGGCAGGTAGGGATGGGTAGATTTGTAACACCTTCACATTACTGACTCTGTTTTGTCACTTCATCTTTTCTTTTCAGTCCATGCCAAGAGATTATAACTGCTGATGAAATTTATTGACTTACTGTAGCCTCCAAGTTGACTAAGTCCCTTCCAGAAATAAATCAAAATGAATAGGTGTTCATTTAGATGAATTAGCATCGATGCTTTGCAATAACTTAGAACTAACTGTGTGACTCTGGGCCACTCCTGTCTGGGCAGAATGGCTCCAATGACCTTGACAGAACCAGGAAAAGGATGTTGTGTTCCTCTGCTTCTAAACACAGATGTGCATTAAATAACATTGCCATACAGCAAGCAGGTAAATCTTGTTTATTGGTTACCACTGTTCTTTTCCCCACTTAAATCTTCTGGAGGCATTAGACATAGAGTTGGTCTTTGCATTCATATTTTTCTGAGTTACAGCTGATTAGAAGAGTATAAAGAACTTCACCTCTGTGAAGCAGAACATTTTTTTTATTTGTTATTTGCCGTGATTTATGGTGGCATAGAAAGGCACCCATTATTTACTCTGAACCTCCTTGAGTATTTGAAATTGTGAGGCACTGCAGGCTGGACTGACAGCACATCTCTGCAGAGCAACTCCAGGGAGCCTGCATGTCTCACAGAACCCACTGAAGCTCCCTCTGATAAAATTCTGCTCCAAGAGAACATCAGGTCCTTTCTCAATGCTGTTTGAAAATGTGAATTTGTAAAGGTTGTCCTGGAGGTCAGTGATCTGGTGTTAATTTGTGCACAGCTAACAGGACTGATTAATGAGGGCCAGGATTCCTCCTGCACAAGGGGCAGAGGCACGTGGAGTCAAAGAGGCAGAGACAGAGCACACAGGAAACAGCAAACAGATCTCAGGCAGGACCTGCCTGTGGCACTCCCATTTCTAGAGTAAGGGAGTGGAGAATAAGAGGAAATTCTCAGACTTAAGACTGACAGGTTTTGAATCAAATGTTGAAATTGTAGAAAAGCTTTTTTGGTTTCCCACATGTTCCTTTCCTGCTTAAATACATAAGTTTTTGGGACCAAGACCAAGATCTAAGAGTTATAAGTGCTTTTTACTGGTATGTTGGGATGTCTATATGGGAAACACTAAAGAAAAAAATCCTTAAACCAAGAATTGTGTCCCCAGCTGGAGGTTTAGATTTTCTAGTTCTGGGTAATACCTGGGTGTTCTCTCAGGCTTTTGATAGTGTTCATGATTTAAGGGATCATTTCAAGATTAGTGAGTAATTTTCGTTTGAAGTTTCTCTCTGTGAAGAAGTAATTGGCTTGTTACTTCTGTCTCTAATTCTTCTGAGTTGTGTTATTCGTTCTGTCTCCTTCTGCTTTGCTGGAGTATTGTATCAGTGAGAGGAGGGAAGAGGGACCAGAGCAAGGTTGAGGCTTGGTTTTTTTGTTGAAGAAAAGGGAGGTGAAGTTTACAAGAAGTAAGGCAGAAGTGAGGATGAGTTTTTGCAGTTTCTCTATGGTCACCCCAAACACCCCCCAACTGCAGGGGTGGCAGAAACCCATGGATTAGGAGCCAGAAGGATGTCCAGGCTCTGGTGTTGAAGATGTTCAAGGCAAAGAGGGTGTCCAGGATTTGTCCCTGGGGTTGGAGGTGTCCAAGGCAGGGAGGAAGTCCAGGATCTGCCCCTGGTGTCCAGGAAGTATCCAGGATGTGTCCCTGGTGTTGGATGTGTCCAGGATGTGTCTCTGGTGTTGGATGTGTCCAGGATCTGTCCCTGGGGTTGGAGGTGTCCAGGATCTGTCCGTGGTGTTGGAGGTGCAGCCACCAGCTGGCCCAGAGCCTGTGCTGTGCCCGCCCTCCTGCCAAGAGCAGGAAGTGCAGCTCAGTACTCAAAGCTATTTCTGGGACTCCCAGATGGTGCCTTAGCTGAAGACCATTACCTCATTACTCTGGAGTAAGGTGTAATGAGTTGGTGAAGATATTTACATGTTTCACATGCAGTGTGTTACAACAAACTACAGCTATGTTAAATATCCTGATCCTTTGGGAATAAAGACATTATTTTGTTTTGCTGCCATCTGTAAAACCTTGAGAAATGCTGGCTATGACCCACTGCTACTGCAACAAGAGAAAAGGTCTTGATGAAATGCTTGCTTAACCATTAAACAGAAGAAAGTGAATGCTCTGGATTCTAATTTCCCAGCACATTATGCTGCACAGCATTCTAACATTTGTACTCTTTTCCATCACACTACATTTATCACATTTGAGGTGGGGTTTTAAAGACCCCTCTGGAGAAAACATAATTTTTTCTCTGCTGCCTGCACATCCCACTAAACACTCATTATTTATAGAATTCTATAGGGTCTTTCTACAAAAACACTATCGATCTCTCGTTATAGAGTGCCAGCACTTTGATTCATGATCTGAGCTGGAAATGTCTCAAATTAGTATATGATCCCCCCCATTATAACTTGCCATCTGTACGTGGTGGCAGACTGGAAGATCATCAAAGAAAGTTTATGCTTGTAAAGACTGCTGCCTGCAACATTTTAATCAGGAAAAGCAAAGGATTTATATTTTCTATTTTCATAGAAATACAAATTTCTTGTGTGGTTGTTAGCACTGATTTGGTCAAAACTGACAGAGGTTATTTATAGAAAATTTTAAAGGAAAAAAGCTGCAAGTCTTCACTGAATGTCTTCATTTGTGTTCTCAGTTTGTTTTGACTTGCTTAAAATTTGTCACTGAAACTTTTAGAAGCAAAGCAAACACTGAGCAAAATGACATTTTTATTGGAAAATGGCTGATCATCCTGAAGTTTTGAATTTTTTCTTGAGAAACCAGAAGCAGACACTTTGGGATGGGGATGCTGGAAGAACAGATCAGTTTTAACTGAATTGTTTGCAGTCTCATTAGGAAAAAAAAAAAAGCCAAGTGAGGCTGTGGAATGAGGACAATGTGAGAGAAAAGGTTTATAATTGCTGTTGGTCATTTCAGTGATGGTGTCTTTGATTATGGGAATATCTGCAGAATTTCTTAGCATGGGAAACTAAATATACACATGGGAAAATTCTTGGTCTGAGGATCACAAAATGACCTACAAAAAGGAACCCTGCAGTCCCTGTGATGGTGATCACAGCTTTGCCTAACTTTTTATAATTTTACTTTTAAAATTTTCTGCAGTATTTGGAACTATCAGTTGCTGGGTAGAATCTGGTCAGTTTGGTGCTGGTTATTTATTTGTTTGGTTTGGCTCTGGCTTTTCTCCCTACATTATAGCAGGGGATTACTTGCTTTCACTGCATTTTTATGAGCTTTCATGCATTAATATTACTTTTTTTTTGTTCTTATTAAATTGCCTTCCTGCCATTTAATCAAGAGTAAGAACAAATGAGAGAGTGTGCAGATCTTTGAAAGGTCAGTGATCCCTCTGTGTAAAAAGTGATATTTCTGCAGTAACTTGGCCTCTCCATGGAGCAGCAAGGTGAGGATAATTTTATCCTCCTCAACATTCCCCATTTTTGTGGGCTCCTTACTGTTAGAGAGTTATTCCTATTCTGAAAGACTTGTAGTGAAGATAAGTTTGTATTTATTGCCGTGGCAGAAAATTCAGTGAGGGCCTGTAAATGGTGAAAGAATGGAGTTGTAAAAATAATGTGTGTGTGCTGTGGCTCTGTGGGACAGGATAGGGAGAACAGTGACAGAAACCACAGTGGGCACCAAAGGATTTGGAGACGCTTTGAGGAACAGTGACAACTCAAATTTTGAAAAGCTGAAGTTGTTATTTTGACTGGACATCCACCAATTTTCATTGCAGAGCTGGAGAATTTTCAAAGTATTTTAAATATTAATGGGAAGGACAGGGTGTTTTATATAAGATGGGAGCAACCTGGCTTTCACAAAATAAAACAGATTCTTTGAACCAGTGTAAGAATTAAGATTTTACAGATTGGAGGTCTTAAATTACAGATTTTGTGCCAAGTAGTTGTAGTTTTGCAAACTTTGGCAAAATAAGCTCAGAGCAGCTCATCCTAAACCTTCTAAGCAGAGGTGTCTTAGCTTGGTGTGCCTTTTATGCCTTTATTAATGCTTCAAACATAATTCCAGATAATGGTTATCTGAACCATTAACTATATAGTTCATTGTCATCTATTGTAGCTAGTTTTATACAGCTTTCTCATAAAACTCACAGTTCTGGGTTTCAATACATAAAATTTATCTTTTCCTTAAAGAATTTGAACACAAAGTTACCTCCATGCTCTCTTCAACATTGTATAGAGTTGTGCTGACAGTAATCATAACATTATTTAATGCAAGGATATTTGCATTTCTTTTGTGTATTTTTGCATTACATTATGCTATATATTTGCTATTATAAATGGCAGAGAACAGCTGCACAATTAGTATTAATACTAATTAAGCAGTGCATATGTGCTGGTTTAAAAGACTATAGCTCCATTTGCTGTGAAGGTGCCCTGACACTCTGTGATAGATTTCCATTTTTGAGAATTCACACTGAAGACTTTTGATGACAGTGGCTCTGCTGTAGAGGGTTGGGTTTAAGTTCTTGGAGGAATTTAACCACATTTTCATCACAAGAAAAGCCTTGTGATGAATAAAAGAGGGAAAATTCTAATTACTGTATTCTTCTTAGCTTCCATAGTCAGTTAGGAATCACCACTTTTAAGGAGTTTTATCTAAGATATTTGAGGATGTTATGGTAGGAATTCTGGGGAGTGATCTGAAGATGAATTAACTAATTATTTGTAAACCAGTCAGACACTACATTGATGAATATTACAGATAATCCTACAAGAATAAGTCAACATGGTCATTGCATAAAGTCAATAGAGCTTGTATTGAATTCAGAATGTACATGTTGAATTAAAATGAGCGTATCCACCCTGTCTGCTCAGAAAGAAAGACCTTAATTATATGGATTTCCAATAACTTTGGGTTTTTCTTCACCTTTTCTCTACAGAGATTTGTAGTGGCAGATGACTGCATTAAATTGAGAAATGAAACCAAACTGGTTTCTTACCTTAATTTTATAAATGAATTGCATCTTATTTCAGAAATTTAGAGTTTCAGAAATTCTGAATTCAGAAATTCTGAGTTTCTGAATTACAGTCCTTGTATCTCTGACTGGATTTAAGGAAACCTCTCCTGGTGGGCACAGTCAGAGGAGCAGTGACCAGGAGAGGTTTTGCCATCTCCCTTCCTGGAGGTTTCAGACCAGGACCGGATGAAGCTCTGAGCAGCTGGATCTGACCCTGGCTCTGCTTTGAGCTCGAGGCTGGACTGGGTGATTTCCTCAGGTCCCTTTCAGCCTGAATTATCCCATGGCCCTGCTTTTGTTTGTGTTCTTACCTCGTGAGATTTGTTAATTGAAATCTGGGTTTGAGCATCTGTGAATTACAGTTCCTTTCATTTGTGATCTCACTAAATCAGTGTAGATCATGTGAAGCTGAGGAAGGTAGATTTGTACACTGTTATTGCAAATTTACACAAGTTAAAAAGAAAAAGATAAATTTTCTATGCTGTCTCTGATGGATTATGTATGTTATTTTAGCTGTGTAGCCTTTTAAAAAATGTTTTGTTCAAATACAGTTAATAGGTTCAAAATGTTCAGTATCAATTGGATTATCCCTGATTTCCTATCCTCATTCTTGCTTTTGCAATAAAGTAGTGCATAAGCCTAAATTAGCAATGGTTGTTATTAATTCTCTTTTAAAATCCCTTGGCATCCTATCTGGCCCCATTTAATAAAAGCTGCAATACTTGAACAGTAAATATTGTGTAAAAGTTTCATATTTGAAATGAATTTCCTTCAGGCAAATAACAAAAGTAAAATGATATTTTGCAGTGTTGTATATTAAAATAAATATACAGCTAGTTAGAATAGGAACCTTTCTTTGGAATAAAAGCCAAAGAATGTGAAACAGAGCTTTAATTTGATTAAACTTTGTATGTTTTGAAATACATAACATTTACCAATGTTTATCTATCCCACTTTACATTCAGAGTGGATGAGTTGCATCTGCTTCAGAGTTTTATTTATAATTTAGTATTGAACTTTCAGAATGGAACTCACCAATTCCTATCTGTTTATGTGGATTATATTTCAAGAGCTTTCTTTTTCCTGCACAGCAAAGCCATAGAGGGATGGGGGGGGAAGGTGAATATCTGATTTCCAGAAAACTCTACTTGCCCTATGCTTTGTTTTGCTTTCCTCCATAAGTTGTATTTATTCTTTTTAATCCACTGGAGGAATAACTTGACAAAAATTTAAAAAAAAGAAAAAAAGAAAAAAAGAAAAGTGAGTTCAAGTAAAGTTAACACCTTGTGACAGAGGGTTTGCATTTTTATTGTTCTCTTACTCTGTCCTTCACACACATGGAACCTTTGGTTCACTTTGGTGCTGCATTGAAAAATTCCCCTCTGGGGTATAAAAGGTAACAGTCACTACAGCAGTCCCATCTTTGTTAGAGAAATGAGCTTCTAAAGGAAATAACTGGCCTGTTCACAGTCACATTTAACAGTTTCCAGTTGTACTTCAGAAGCAGTTTTATAATCTTTTCAATTACAAGAGACTGGCCAAGAATCCTGGATAAATTCTTTGGAAATACCTATGTGGCAGAAATAGTTGACATTAAATCATGCTATTAAAATCCTTCACAATCTGGGCATAATTATTAACAAATATCTATTAAAGACTTGGTTTCTTTTGCACAGTTTGAAATTCTCTTTGGAATTAAAGGTTATTCTCAGGAATACCTTTTTGCTGTTTGTCAGACTCTGTGAATCTTTAAAGTGTATTTTTGGGCAGAGGTTTTAACAATATTTCAAAATAACTTTAGGTGTTTTAAAGACATGAACATAACTTACCATAAAATTTTGTATTAACCTGACCTACAAAGATTTTGTTGGCTACAGGGCTTGCTTCTTTTCCACATCTCTATCTCCATAAAGCAGAGTGCACCTGGAAGACATTCCAACAAAGTAAAAAAAAAAAAAAAAAAAAAAAAAAATTTCTTTAAAATGAATTATTAGATCACAAACTTTGTGATTGAAGTCAATTACTTCAATTACTTCTGTAAAGCATGATAAGTATTTCCATTTATGACTCCCTTTTTCAGTCATTTATGCAGGTGGAATCATTCAAACATAAAGCACGTTGTGTAAGTGTTCTTACCAACACATCCCAAATACTAGAATCTCATTCACATTCCTGAATATTACCAGAAAAAAAAACAACAAAAAAAAGTAAACCAAAAACAAACAAACAAACAAAAAAAA
>VYZP01004028.1:0-55388 GCA_013400635.1 Hypocryptadius cinnamomeus | reverse complement strand
GTGACTTTCTAAAGCTCTGAAATGTCATCTGAACTCACATTTCTGTTCTTAAAAGCAGAAATAAAACAAAGAAAATTATTTGGGACATTTGCCCTTGAAACACATCTAAATGTTCATCTCTTACAGTCCCTCTACTTCATCCTAAATAGACTGTGGGTATTCAAAATTACCTTTCTAAAGGTGGTCACTTGGGAAGATGAAATTACAAGAGGCTCCTCCAGTTTTTATTCTGCTATTTAATTTGAATCACGCCACAGCACTTTTTGCTTTCCACATCTTTCAGAGGAAATTGCTTTTATAAGGCAATAACCTAAGGCAGTAAACTCTAAAACAAATTAATACTTACCTTTCTTTTAATTCGGTTTGTTATCTAATTGCATTCTCCCAATACTTAAAAAAATTATATGTACTTTAAAATAGACTTCACCGAACATGGGAGATCTATAAAATAGTCACCAAAATGAAGACTGCATACAAGGCTTGTACATTGTCTTCTGATAAGAAGGTATTAACCACACTTTTTTTTTCTGGCAATCATATTTATTTAAGATGCCTTTGATAGTACTACTGATTTNTTAAGATGCCTTTGATAGTACTACTGATTTAAAAAAGGTATTTGAAGTACAATACAAAGACAATCAAATCAAATAGTAAAAACTTTTTCAAGATTCAATGTGGTTCTGCCATGCATTTTCCTGATGATTTCCTGTTTGCTCCCTGGAAAGCCATTTTCATCTCTGTGCTTCACCTTTCTCCTGCATCTTACATATGGAAATATATGCATATTTCATAGAAGAGCAGAAAAAGAATCATCCATGCTCAGAAGTAATTTGACACTCAGATGATCGAGCCCACAGAAATGCAAAATAACATTCTTCATTTGGATTTCAAAAGAAAATTATATGCCAAAAAGCAACATTCATCTAGTGATACATTACATTTTTTGAGCATGGCACACCACATACTTCCCTTCCAGCAACGGCTTCCCATCCTACTCCAAACTGTAGGGCAGGATAAATCTATCTTGTGCACACAGGGCCAGAGCCCTAAACATGCACAGAAAATGCAGCACATCAGGAAGCCACAGGAGTTACCGCACGTCAACTAACAGCACATGCTTTCTTTTGGGCACCTAATACTGAATACACAAGCAAGACTGCCATTCTGCAATTCCCCAAGAGGATAGCACATCCTGGGAAAGCCAGATTTACAAATGGCACACAGACAAACTGTATCTGTGGTGGTTTTGCACAGTAAGCACACACATGCGGAGGCAAGGACGCCGAACAGCAGAAAAGGAGTTACTCAGAACTGAGTGCTGCTAGACCCAGCACACTTGCTATAATCCACTCTGCAGCTTCCTCCTGAGGAAAAAAATTTCCAGTCTGAGAAGCTGCCTGAGGAGTCAAGACAAGCACAGGTTCAGCCTCCCTGTAGTGATTCAGTCAGAACTAGTCCCTTCTCATTTGGAAATTCCTTGCTTTCAGGAAGGCACACAGTAGGATCAGACACTGATCCAGTGATGGACGCACAATGCAACCTCTGATTCAGGGAACTGTCAGAGCAGCAGTTAAATAGGATCACTATCTAACCCTACCCAGGGGAGGAAAAAAACCAATCCAAACTTACCTGAATTTGGCTTTCTCGTGAACCCAAACATATTCTGGATCTTTCAGACTCAGCCGTGCAAGATCCTTCACGGATTTTGTTTGTGTTGCAGAAAAAAGCAAGGTCTGGCGTTTCTTAGGTAGATTTTCTATGATTGCATTCATTGTATCAGCAAACCCCATGTCTAGAATTCTGTCAGCTTCATCAAGAACTGGATTGAAAAATAAATTTGAGAAAAAACTGGTTTTAGATTTACTTATTAAAAAACTCTATATTAAATCCATATAGCACAAAATTCTATCCGTACTTAAAATGCAGAGATTAAATTAACTACTGTACATGAGAGGGATCTCTTCAGATACCCCTGTACTTCATAAAACATGTTTTCAAAAATACCTGCAACAGAAATCATGGCATTTCCCATAATCTATGCACTACAGCCCTCAGTTTCACATGCAGAAGCAAAAAGATCAGCATCTCAAGTGAACAGTTTGGCAATCTGCAAACAGACTCCCTGTCCTTTTACTGAAATAAAAGCACAGAATGTAAAACAGTGTTGTAGTATTTGTGACAGTGCAAAACACTCTCCTGTACCTAAGCTGAATTTACCATTGAAATATAGGGTATAAACTGAGTAGCACAGAGACAAAGCTTAAAAAGAGCCTACATTTAATGCAATTCTTGTCTAACTGCCATGAATTGCACTAAGTGTAGCAAGCATGATTTCACATTTTATCAGCTTCATTAGCTTCTTAATTGCTTCTAAGTTCCTCAAGCTATGCTAAAGATTATGCAGTTCTTAGAAGCAGAAGCTTTCACTACACTGAAAATTTTTGTTCAGGCTGGAAAGATGAAAACAATGTCAACAATCGTTGACAGAAAGAATAAAAGGAGTGGAAATCTGTCTTAAAAACACACAGAAAATGTTTTCTAGAACTGGTCCAAAATACACACACTACAATGGATATCCTATACAGCTAGTTAATTACCGTGTCAGGAAAGACACAAGAGCCACAGCCAGAAAGGTAAGTTTAGCATTAGTAAAGACAAATGTAAAAGATTATATGGGGCACTACATTGGGGTATGGGTTCCTTACTAAATCCCCTGCTTCTTACCATCCTAGGGACGGCATGCTCAGCAACTGCTTCAGAGAAAGTACACACAAGAAAGGGATTTTGCTGTTTTCTAATTTAATTTGAACATGTGCAAGTTTAAATGCCATTTCATCTACATAACATGACAAGAATAAATTTTATGCAAGGAAGTGCTGCACACAATCATGAGCTGTTACAATATATTCCCGAGTACTTTCAAGTACTTAAAAAACTTACTCAACATTTGCAGATCAGATGCATAGAAATACGACGTTTCATCCATGTGTTGTAAAAGCCGTCCTGGAGTGCAAATTAGCATATTTATGTGGTGGATTCTTTCAGACTCTTCTTTCAGATCCTGAAATGGAGTTAATCCATCTTAGCTCTAGTTGTTCAGACTAGAAGTCCAGTACCAGAGACAGTCAGGCCAGTTTAACCTATTAACAGCTCTTAGAAAGAACAGTCAAGGAGCAGCTTTCCTCTTCCCACAGATTCGCCACCATTTCTTCAGCATGTTCACATCTGTGGCTTGAGGAAAAGGTATTTCAGAGTAATCTAAATTAACAGGATAGTCCTGGAAGACTTGGCAGGAAGGTCCATCCAGTCATGGACACTGCAAAGACTTTAAATATGCCTGAAAAAGCTTCAGAAGACACAGAATACACACAAGAAAATAGTGGGTCACTGATAGGTTGCCATTAACCACTCTCCTCCTTGACTTTTCAAGCCCAGGGTTTCCTTCCTTAACTACCACTTAATACAGCACTCAACTGTGCTTCCATACAGCAAACTCCAAGAGAGGACACACACCTTTCCTCCAATGATAAGGCCAGCTGAGAACTCATGATTCTTCCCTACTTTACGCAGAACCTTGAAGGTTTGATATGCTAGCTCCCGGGTAGGCGAGATTATCAAAACCCCCAGGCCATCAGCTGAAGTCCACTGCTGGCGATAGAGGAGTTCCAAAGCCTGAAAAAAGTGACCATGTTATCACCACAAAAATCTCAGAAGGAAAATACGCAGTAAGTTGGTATCAAAGTGTCATTTAAAAAAAAAGACAAAGCCACATTAATTAAAATAATGACATGAAGAAACATCAGTGCACACTTTACACAGCTGATGATATATAAATCCTAACTAATGGTAATAATACTTGCTGTTAAGCAAAATTCTCCAGTACCAAACTAAGACAGACAGTAATGGGTGGAAAATCATAAACACTTCACTGCACAATTAATCCTACACTGCTAAATTCTGGAAATTAGGCCATTTATATGATAATAGCAATCAATACAGAAAAATATGAGAAATTTCCCGGCTCATGAGGTTTTGTGGGAACCAGGAACAGAATGAGCACCTGGAAGAACATTAATTACTGAAGCTTTAAGTCTGGCTTATAGACTTGAAGCAGTATTATCCACACATTACATACAGAGCATTCCAACTCAAGTTGCCATACAGTTCACACCAGGATTATTCCCCCTCTTATGAATTCATGCTGCAGAAACACTCTATTAGTCAGCTAATACTAGCACAAGGACCTTACAGGTATGAATATCTGAAGCCTTCTGAAATACTGAGAGCTGGTAAGCATACTTGCACAATTAATTATTTTCTACTACTCAGCTGTTCAGCTCCTCTCTTAGCCCTCTTCTCTAAAAGGGTTTTAAAATAAGGTTTGTAAAACTAAGTACGCCTACTCTTATATTAAATAATAGAGTAATCTCACTTGTTTCTTAAATTTGCAAGACTTTTGAAGCCATCTACATTTTTCTTTTATTCTCTACTACTAAGATATTTTTTTAAAAGCAGCATAAAGTATAAATCTTCTTTACTATAGAGGGTATTCAAAGCACCTACTACCGTTCTCACAGTAATAGGCTCCAAAGAAATTTATGCTTACAAAAATGCAAGTAATGTTCAACACAGAGTAACTCCATGAAAAAAAATTTAAACCCTGTGGCGTTTGTGTACACTTATATGGGCACTTTAAGCACACATCTCAACTGAAGAAATGAAATGCAGACCATGATGCTTTGAGTAAAACTGTCAGATGTACATCCATTACAGGGATTTTCATCCCACTTTTCTGCTTACACCTAGAAGTGATTTCCAAGGAGCTGACAGGAAGTCCACAATCACTAAGGTTAACTTCGTTATATAAGGTCCAAATTTTAACATTTTAAAGGAGTGAAAACCAGTCACTCAAAAATCTAAGGGACTGAAAATCCACCATTCTGTTTCATACACCTAGTTTTCAAATGCCAGAAAAATTGGACAACTAGAGTTGCACCAGGAAAACATCCTTGAGAGAAAAAAAAAGCACTTTCTAAATCACACAGA
This sequence comes from Hypocryptadius cinnamomeus, assembly GCA_013400635.1. NCBI lineage: Eukaryota > Metazoa > Chordata > Aves > Passeriformes > Zosteropidae > Hypocryptadius > Hypocryptadius cinnamomeus. The sequence goes on along the minus strand of VYZP01004028.1, from coordinate 50,342 downwards.
GTCTTCTAATGTAAGGATGGCAGAATATTCCTGGCACAAAAAATACACTTCTTTCAGAAGCTCAAGCAGCTTTATTCAATTCCTAAGTATCTTGGCTTTCCTGAAACAGATCAGCTGGATTTTAACTTTTCTCTCAGGAGCTACTAATGTAAGCTGACTGACATTTCAGAGATAACTAGGTTTGAGTAGAAATAGAAGGATGTAAATTACTTACTGGAACAATAAAAGCCAACGTTTTGCCTGATCCAGTCTTTGCAGCTCCAAGTACATCTTTACCTTGTAAAGCCAAACCTATGGTTTGCCTCTGTATTTCTGTTACCACACGATACTGAGATTCCTGCAGTCCTAGTATTTGCAGGGTGAGAGGAGAAGAGAGAGTGTGGGAGGGGAAGAGGAACAAAAAAAAAAAGAAAAAAGAAAAAAAGCTATTCAATTTTGTCTGGCCCACAACTGCATTGCTCCATTTAGAAAATGCTATACATGGCAATACTTACCTAAACTTAGTTTAAAGAAAAAAAAAAGTTCAGATGCAGATAAACAATGCATTCCCTTTTACTTACATTATTTTTCCAAAGAAAAGTTCTATACTCACCTTTTAGGGTTTTCTTTGACAATGGAAAATCTGAAAATCTTTGGATTTCACTTGCATTTATCTGAAACAAAATCATTTTAATCAATGCTTACAACTGTAAGAGAGGAATTGAATAGTATTCTACAAGTTGGTGTTAACATAAATATATTGTTCAGTATGACCTGATTCAGTATGACCTGATTGCTAGTCAGGCAATTTATACTAGTTTGACATAATCCAAACCACGGATTTACCATAAACTATTCAGTAAGTAATTATATACTTGAATAATGCAGGCTAATAGCACAATTTAAAGCTCAGACCATCATGAAATCATTGAGAAATTCACACTGAAGAGGACCTCAGGAGGCCTCTGGTCTCCACCTTACTAGAGCCCAGATGTCCTTTTCAAATCCCAGCAGGGATCTACTGGGAACATATGCTCATCCTCGCTGCAGGGTGTATTTGGGTACTCAGAGCTGCAGCAATATTACATCTACCTGACTGAGAAGAGTTCACCTATGTCCTGAAGCTCACCAGATTCACCAACCTCTAGCACTCAGTGCATTTAATTTTTTAGAACTGCCTTACAGGGTTAAAAAAATACAAAAAAAGTAGTTGATTGTCCTGGCACCTACTAACTTAGTTCTCTGTATGCACCCATATTTGAGAGCAGTTAATTACACACATACACACACAAAGCCCCCAGTAAAAAGTGTTTGAGTCCATGAGTTTGCTCAATGATCTACAAAGATGAGATGTCAAGTAGAGCTCTTGGAAAAAATGTAGTATTTTCAAGGCTGTTCTAGCAGATGTGAACAGCTTTCACTGGCAAATTTCACAACTAATAGTAGCAGGACAAAAAAACCCACAAAACTCAAGAAAAAAAAAATAGAGACTACTGAATTTATAAAGCCTGAAAAAGAAGCTAGACTACACAGCTTTGAACGTATGCTGACTAAAATCCACAAATAGAGATTTCTAAATGTCAAACCTGGAGCTTACAACTCATGCATTTCTAATAGGTATTGTTTATCTCTAACAAACTGCTGAACAGAAGTCTCCCAAATCAGGGACCAAGCAAAATAGTCTTCAGACCCTCCTGACATCTTGTGTTAACAATTCCAGAGAAGGCTTCAGATAAAGAGCTACTGAGCTGTCAGATCAGCCTTGTATCTCCTTCGAGTACCGAGCCTTTTACAGGCTCTGCCTGTTATAAAAAACTGAGAGGTTATAGCTGTTTAAAGCCTCTAAATCACAACAGCACTCTTTTCAGCCTAGTTCTCTCCAGTAAAATCAAGACAAGCAACTTAACACACAAATTTAATCTCTATAAATAAAAGGCAAGAACAGGTAAAAGGTAATAACGCTCTTATTAAAACCTGGTTTTGACACATTTCAAGGCCAAGCACTTGCAAGGTAGATTTCAAGCTTTCACTGTGTCCTAAAAGAGCAATTAAAACTTTGCCAAACATTATTTTGGAGGAGCAAGAAAATACTACCAGAATGACCATAAAAAGCATTTTATGGTCTTTTTATGACTTTCATAAATTGGAATTCTTGACAAGTACTTCCAAAGTCAGTTGGTAATTCCCAATCTTACTATTTTGCATGCTAAATATTTATAACTCAGTGAGGTATACAGCTTCTGGTTAATTTCAGCCAAGAGACTCTCTGCATAGAAAAACAGTAGGCCTACAGGAGGGAAAAGCATTTTACTAACATCAAAAAAGAATTCATGCAATCGATTATGTGCAACTAAAGGGATAGATTTTAACAGGTTTGTGATACATCAAATAGGCTGTTGCAGCAATCTGAAATTGCTCTAAATAATTGAAGTATTTCAGTAGTCAGCTTCTTTTTAACTCTAGATGACTCAGTAAAAACAGATGTATTAATCAAAAAAGAAGACAAATATTGCTCCACTCTTCTACCTTAAACTTCTCTAAATCAATTTAAAAATCATTATATGCATAAGCCTAGCATTTTCAAAGATGTCCAAGGAAAAAAAACTGAGAACAGTATTAGAATAGCAAGGAATGTTGGGAAATGCCATGTCACAAAGCTTCCTGTATTATTTCTCTGTCCTACATACTTCCAGGAGCTGAATAATGTTACATTGTAGCACCCTTAAACTCCAAAGGTACCGATATATTTTTTAAGTCATGTTCAAATGAAAGGCATAAGAAGGACTGATGTCTGAGGTAGATCTTCTGATAGTTGTATTCCACATCTACATGCACCAGTGGAAAACACCACCAACTTCTACTTAGTTTGTTTCCCTGTCCAAAGCTACTATCTCTGCTCATCTGCTGGGAACCCATAACCATGAGTTCTCTCCAATCTCCAAACCTCCATATGAGAGCAGCCAGTTCATTTCAAATACTTCAAACACTATTCTGATCTAACTCGACTAATTTGACACCAAGCAGACTAGAAAGGATTTTTCACAAACAGCTCCCCAGCACATCAGTTAGGCTGTTAATGCTCTTCATGAGCACAACTGTTTGAAAAGACCATGTCCATCAATGGCCTGACAGTCAGGCAACAAAATCACTAAATCAACAGAAAGCAGCTCATCTATGAACATATAACACAAAAAATGGCCCCATGATATGGACACATTGAAACTAAATTTCACATTTTCCATCTATGCTTCCACACACTTGCCATCACATGTAAACAATGGGGAAAAAAATCCAGTAACAAAGTATAGTGGTTGAGTCTTCGTTATTAATTTTGTCTTGCTTATCCACTGCAGTCATTCTCACACACGAAATCATGGACAGGAGGTCAAGCTGGATCATCTTGCATCCACCAACCATTCTACCACTATTCCATGCACACGTAAATCTAACCCACGCACAGCCTGTGTGCCAGAGACCCCAGCCACTGCTCTTCACAGAGAGGAGCTCACCCAAAAGCTTCCTACTTCCCTTGTCCCTAAGGGATCTGCATCATGCAGAATTCACTGGAGACCGCTGATGATGCAAGCACATGGCACTTGTGCTTGCAATTGTGAATTCCCACTCCTACTTTAACCAGACCCAGGGTAATATGGAAGAAACACTGAAGACCCAGTGGAAAACCTTGTCAGGGACCAGAAAAGACTATCTGAAGGACTGAAGACAGAAAGTTAGGTGGGCATTCAATCATATGTTCACAGGCAAGAGAATCCTGGAGCAACAGGACAGCAACGCCCCAGGAGAGGTGAGACCAAGAGCCCGCAGAACTATCCTAATACAAGCATACATTTACTCTTTCTTAATTCTGATGAAAACATGCCTGAACATTACAAGCCTCTTTTCTTCAACACCCAAACCACACACAAACACAACCTTCCACTATCCAACCCCTAGCTATGCTGCCCCAAGCTGCACAATAAAACAGAACTATCACCCATGCCCAGAAACAGACGCATGTGCAGTCACATCAGCGACACGGAAACATCCATAAACATTCACACAGCCAAGGTTAGGAGTAGAGGAATGTGCCATTTGTTTTCAAACAGCAAAGCAAATGATCCAGTGAACCTCAAGAATACTAACTTGCTGAATCTTAACTAATGGAGCTAATATGACCTCTTTGTGGTAATGATGGTAGATGTGTTTCTTTTATACCTCTTGTCATTACTTGCTGCTCAATCAAATTACAACCACCAAAAAGTCATTACCACCAGCTGTGCCGAGTGCTGCATAACCAAGTACAACTGCCCTGCAAACTCAGCAAAAGCTGGCAGGAGGCAGAGCAGCACCACAGGCAGCACACATCTAACCCGTTATTCACAATTACAGCGCTTTCCACTGATCAGTGTGATTCCAAAGCCGACTATCTCCCGCAGGAATTCAAGGGGCTCTGAGAAACAAAACCAACACTACCCACTTTAGGTCTCGCATTCAAATATCTATTTCCTGACTTGAGGCTAAACATCACATTCATTCATACTGATGGTATGCCCGTTGTGCGTCTTCTATGGAGACAAACGTGTGCTATCTCCAACACGAAGATATCCGAGCTGCCTGGTGAGAAGGGCCAAGCTTCCCTGGTTACAACCTGCTTCAGCCTCCTCTTCGCTGCCCTCCCAACCACAAACTCCCCTGCCCGAGGGTCCCACTGCCCCCGGCTCCACAGCCTGTCCAGTCACCTCCACCAAAACCCCTGGAACTGCGGCTGCTGGCCCCTCCTGCTCTGCCTGGGGAAAAAGAAGAGAGCCTCATCCCGACCTCATGACAGCAAGAGCCCACTGCCCGCTGCAGAGCAGTGCCACCCAACACACCTCTTACCTACAGGCGCCACAACAGCCCTGCCGACCAGGGGGGCTCCCCACCCCTGCCCAGGACCTACGGACACCATCTCTCCTCCTCCCAGTTCTATCCACACACACGCCACACGAGGAGAGGAGCCCCTTTTTCACAGAACGCCGCGCCCGCCCGCCCCGCACAGCCCCTCGCTCCCGGCCCGGCCGTACCTCGGGGTAGCGCTGCACCAGGCGGCCGATGTNGCGCAGCCGGAGCGCGTCACTCGGGCCGCGCCGCCGGGAGGCACCGCCCCGGCCCGGCCCGGCCTCCGCCGCCGCCAGAGTGGGAAGTGTGGAATGTAACCCAAAGAAATGAGTTCGTGCCGCAGCATGGAAATTACGCTGTGATAGAGATTATAAACCGGAAAGGAAAAAACAAAATAAAGCCTTAATAGAAAAGGGATATGTGATTAGTGCTGTCAGTGTGATGGTGTGGGGGAATCACAAAACCATAGAATGGATTCGGTTGGAAAGGATCTTAAAGATTATCCAGTTGCAGCCTCTCTGCCGTGGGCAGGGGCACCGTTCAGTACACCAGGTTGTTCAAAGCCCCATCCAACCTGGCCTCGGACACTCCAGGGATTGGGCATCCACTGCTTCTCTGGGCAGCCTGTTCCTGTGCCTCACTGCGCTGACAGTGAAGAATTCCTTCCAAGTGCCTAATTTAAACCTGCCCTCTTTTAGTTTGAATCCATTCACCCTTGTTTAATTACTACCTGCTCTTGTGAAAAGTCACTCTCCAGCTTTCTTGTAGGCCCCCACCCGGTTCTGGTGATCACCCCAAAGCTTTCTCTTTTCCAGACTGAACAATCCCAATTCTCTCAGCCTTTCTTCACAGGAGAGGTTCTCCACCCCTCTGATCATCCCAGTGTCCCTCCTCTGTACCAACTCCAGCAGGTCCCTGTCCTCCCTGTGCTGGGACCCCAGAGCTGATGCAGCCCTGCAGGTGGGGTCTGAGCAGAGCAGAGGGGCAGAATCCCCTCCCTGGCCCTGCTGCCCACCACTGGATGCAGCCCAGGACACCAATGGCTTTTTGGGCTGTGGGGGCACATTGACAGGTTATGGCCAGCCTCTCATCCATCAGCATCACCAAGTCCTTCTCAGCAGGGCTGCTCTCCATCTGTTTCCAGCCTGTGTTCCTACTGGTAGTTGCCCAGACCTATGTGGAGCACCTTACACTTGGTGCATTTAATCCTCATGAAAGTCCCACAGGCCCAGCTCTCAAGCTCGTCCAGCTCCCTCTGGATGGCATCCCATCCCTGAAGTGTGTCAGCCACACCACTCAGCTTAGTGTCATAAGCCCCTTTTTAGATACTGGAAAGCTATTATAAGGTCTCCCTGGAGCCTCCTCTTCTCCAGGCTAAACAGCTCTCTCACCTGTCTTCATAGGAGGGGTGCTCTGTCACTCTGATCATCTTTCATGGCCTCCTCTGGACTCATTCCAAGAGGTCCATGTCTTTCCTGTACTGAGGACCCCAGAGCTGAAGTGAGTACTGTAGAGCTGGAATCAGGATGAAGAGTTCTGTGGCAAGGCTGTTAATGTTTTATTTCCTCATTCATTACAGGGAAAAACTGACAAATTTGGAAAAATGAAAACTCAGCTGAAAGACATAGAGTGGGGCTCGTGTTTAAGGTGCTGGGTTTAAGCTCTGACAGTGCTTTGACCTTCATAATACAGCTGTAGTCAGTCTTAATGGCCTTGGCTCAGAGCCTTGAACTATGCCGAGGGTTGGCAGGAAGTCACAGGGAAAACCGCAAACAGACAGAGTTGTTTTACACTGCATGGTGTAAGGCTAGTGTCTGTAAGAGGCACATATCTCTCAACAAACTAGATTTAACCAACCTGCAGATTTATATTACACTATCTTTACATTCACCAATTTTTAACCCCTCCCAATGAGAAGGTTTGCATTGCTGTGCAGTTGTTCAGCGGTCAGAAACAATTCGCTGAGTGAGCTTTAGCCCTTCATCAGCACACAGAATTAAAAACAAAAACAGGTTGTGGAATTATTGTGCCACATCAGGAAGAGAAAATTACAAACATATTTATGCAATGGCATAAGACGGAAGTAAACACCTTGATGAGGGGAACAGTGAAAGACTCCCAAAATAATTGCTGTCTCTGATGAGGGTTTGGAATTCCAGAAAGCCAAGGGAAAAGGGAGTGTCTCTTAATTAGCTCCACTTTTGCCATACATATGTTGAGTGTATCACTGAAAGATGTTTTCCCTCCTCCCTGAGATCAGGGAAACCTATGATCATAGAAATGTTTGGTTTCTCTTTAAAATCCATGAAGTTACTAATTTCAGGAGGGAATGGAAAAATCCCCCTTAAATATGCCCCAGGGAGATCTCTCCTCCCAGCTACAGCTTTGAATGCAATGTTTTTTTCTAGGGGTTTATTGCTGTGCAGATGAATAAGTAAGTATACTGAAGGTTTTATTCTTGAAACAAAAATGGTTTAGTCCAAAACTACCTGATAAAAAGCTGTTTGCAGGAGATGCTGATCCACCCTGAAGGATGTGCTTTGAGCCATGGCTCATGTTTCCTACAGTTACAGCACATTACCATGACATACAAAACAAAAGTAGCCAGTCTAGCACAAGTCAGAGTGTCATAGGGCTCAGCTGCCAGTTTAAGCATTTATGTCTGCCTGTAATAGAAAAATAAGCAAGCAAAAACCCTCCTGTGAAGAATTCCTGCTGTCCCAGCACTGGAGTAAGTTTACTCTTTTCCTGAGGAAAGGAACAGTAGAAGTGTTGTGTTTGAACATGCTGTCTTTGCTCACCTGGTCTGTGTTTTGCCTGCAGGGCTCATCTCTTTCATAACAGAACAGCAGCAGTAGTCTATGACTCATGACAGACATAAATCCTCAGTGAAAAAAAATGTAAAATCATATCTTGCCATCCTGCTCCTAAAACAACTTTTTATTCTACTGTCATGAATGCTTTGGAAAGGTTCTGAAAAGCATGAAAGCATGCTGACGCTTTTTAATAATTAATTCGCCCATTAGCCAAGAGGTCCATATACCAGGAAAGGAAAACAGAAAGTCAAAAGAGCCTTGTCCTGTGTCCCATAGTACAAGGTAAAATGCTGGATGGAGCTCCAGGCTGGAGGTCTGGGAGCTTGCAAGGGCTCTGGAACCACCCTTCTAATTTCTCTGGTGTCCTCTCACCCTGGGGGGCTTGCCTGAGAAACAGCCAAGGATTTGTAAAAGCTTCCCTTTTATACAGGAACAAACTCTACAAACTCTGTTAGAAATTGTGAAATTTCTAGTAAGACATTTAAGACTTCATTTGTCTTGTAATTGTACTATCCCTAAAACTGTGGCAAAACCAGAGGTCCTTCTGAGAGAGATTAAGAGAGAGAAATTATAAATGATGGAAATAAATTATTCAAGCACAGATGTTTTCTTGTAATTTGCAGAAATGAAGGGAGTATAGATATAACAATAAAAGTAACCAGGCCCTGTACATGACCACAGAGAAGAAGGCAGCAATTTTTCACTTTAAACAAGACCTATTTCAGGAACAGTCATTCTCCATAGATTTCACTTTCATGTATACTCCATCTTTCCTACTCATAGGTACAAACATCTGTGTGTTTCAAAAGAGTTCTTTATGGTGAGGAGGACAAGGGGCACCAAGTATCAAGGTCAGGGCCCTGAGGGCACTCACAGACCTTAATGGCCCTGACCAACCTCAACTCAGTCCTCCTCCTACACCCTGGTACAGCTCCACCCTGCAGCTTCAGGCCCTGTCTGAGTTATGTCACATGTCATGTTGGTCCCCAGCTCAGCCATGGCCATGCCTGTCCTTGGCCATAGATCCCACTGGCTGGGACCCAGAGCTGCAGAATGACTTCCTGGCTTGACCTCGGTCCTGCTTTGTCACTGTGGACAGGCCCAGTCATCAATGACTGTGTCTGACCCTGATTATGGCCACCAGACCCCATCCTGATCTCATCCTTATCCTGTCCCTGACCAGGAATTGATTTCTCCAGCTTGACCTCGGATCTGCTTCAGATGTGTTTGATGAGTTGGGCTCCTGGTTGACCATAGCTGCCAGCTGTGAGCATGCCCTGCTCCCTCACTCAGGGGCTGTGTTACCAGGCTGAGATCCTGGCTCTTAGGGAGCAGCCAGTCCTTGCCATGCCCTGACAATCAAGCCCTCATCACTTTGTCTGGGCTCATCCTGGATGGTGACAATGGTTCACAATCTCTGGTATCCTTGATATTCTCTGTTGAGAAGACCTCAGGGCCAAGCTGAGTTGTACCACATGGCTATAGCTCTGCATTTCATGGGGCTTTCTTCTCACCAAGGATTTAGAACAGTTGGCTCAACACCCAGATGTTGCCAATTCTCCATTCTTACCTATATTCTTTGTTGCATTTCATGGTTGGCCATAATCTGTTGCAAGTGCATCACTCACTCCACTCCTGCTCTACCATTTCTCCTGGTGCCTCATGCAGCCACAGATTCTCATTCACATAACACATATCCCAGTTAAATATTTACTCTGCAAATCTCTACAGGAATTTAAGATAAGTAAAGGTTGATTTTGTTTGATAATACTTTTTTTTAATTATCACTGTATGTGTTTAACTTCAACTTTGGCATTCACATTAAATCCTTGATCATTTTATACTAACCTGCTTACTTTCAATTTTTCTACACAATTTTGATCATGTACCTAAAGAAGTCCTCAGCAAACCAGAGGAAGTGACCCCAGAAGGACCATTTGTCAGTGAAATACCGCTAAAGCCCTTCTCAACAAAACAACCACGTGCATGGAGAATTTCCTGAATGGCTCTCAATACCTTTATCTTCCAAGGCTTACTTGCTGTGCTTCAGGAGATTTGTGAGAATATTCTGCCTGAGTGTCTCTGAATGAGACACCCACAGTGAAAGGGTGGATCTTCAGTGTAATATTTGCACAACTACGATGTAGCTTCAGAGCAGTTTGGAAAATGTATGGAAATGGCAGTCAGATTTGTAAGTTATTTTTAACAGAGGTAATGTTCCTATCAGACATTATTACAAAATTTTATCTGTCCAAAGGATGTACAATATGACATAGAAAAATTATAATCTCACTTGGAAAAATAAAAAAAACACTTTAAAATGAGCATTATTAGGTGTGATTGACAGAATTGTTCAGAGAAGAAATGGGTGTTAGAGTAGATGTCAGGGCCCTGAGGGCACTATTGGACCTTATTGTCCCTGCTAAGCTTCCCCCAGGGTCTCTCCCAACTCTTGCCCATGGTCTCAGGATTCCATTTCAGCTTAGCCAAGAGATATTAGTTTGCAGGCTGAGAAGAAAAATCAGTGCTCTCAGTTTAAAACAGAAATTTCAATACTGTCATGCAGACCCAGGGTAAGCAACTCTAAGAAGGAGTCACAGTAGATGTTTGGGATGGAGAGCAATGAATAAAAGAGACAAGGTAGAGGGGAAAAAAAAATTAAGAAAACCCACAGAACTAGTTTTTTCCGGATTGGGTAGCTCTATAATAAAAGCCTACCAAGAAATTATATTTTTGAAGTTAAACGTTGTGCTGATTTTCAAAAACACAGTAGAAACACTGTTTCAATAATTCCTGGTCTGAGAAAATGGGTTAGTTGTGATGGATAGACAGTCAGTTATTACCAAGAATATCGTGTGGTGTACTTGAGAGCTTGTATTTTCCTTTTAGTAATGAACAGCTGTTTCCCAACAATGAAACAAATACGAATTTGCAGAGGAATGTCTTCTTGGGGAACTGATAAAACAAAAATGTTTTTACATTTACATTACAAGCATATAAATTATAGGAATTTGGGTTTAGGTAGACACTCCAAAAGCTAAAGATCCCAAAACTAGAATGGCATAAGCACATAACTCCTGGAATGCCAGAGGACTTTTTGTTTTCTGTAGGACTGCTAATATTCATTGTTTAGTTTGCAGGACCCATGGAATGAACTTTTTGCCAATGAAAGCCCAACTGGATATTGGGAAAGCTGTGATGTAAACTCTGGCCAACAAGAACAATTCCAGGGACAAGAAGAAAAGCTCTCACTCAGATTGTCAGACAAGATAACTTATAAAACAGAAAGCAATTTTAAAAATTAATTACTTACTGTGTCATACTTTCAGTCTTTAAATTAAATCATCTGCCTCTTCAAAATATTATGATACATAGATTCTTTTAATAAAAACACAAGATGAATGCTAAAACAAATACAAAATCAAAACATTTTTCCTTTAAGTCAACAAAAATATTTTTATTCAAAATTATAAGCATGACCAATCTTGCAAGAAATATATGATGGGATTTGCTGGAACTTGTTTTGGCTCACAGAGGTGTCGAACACGCCCAGGCTTCCCAGGCCCCATCACTTCATCCCTTCCCACAGTTTGCCCTGCAGCACTTCACCCTTCTCCGGGCTGCTGGTGCCAGGCCCACAGTGGTGTCGGGGTTTCTCTGTGCCACTAGGGGCCGTGACAGACCTGGAGAAATAAAAATGAGTAATAAACTGGGATCATAACAGACACACCAACCTGAGAAGGGCCATTAAATAATCAAGCCTGCCTTTTCATGACGGCTGGGATCTCTGTGCAGTCCCAGGGCACAGGCAGTTATTCCAATGCAGGGAACTCCATAAATATGCATTTCATCTTGAACACACTTGACAGTTCTTTCACAACTGAGCTGATTTCCTGACTGAGATGCAGACTTGACAAATGAAATTACAAAAGATGAGTTAACCTTTCAGATGATCACACATTTTGGAAGAATGCCATTCCCCAAACAGAATAGTACACACTGTGGTGCTACTGAAGCTTAATATAAAAATGGCATGCTTAAATGTTGTCCTTTAATTATCAAGGCACTCTGTAGAAAAAAAGCATTTTTATTTAGCACAGTTCTTGGCCTTTCTGTATTTCAGAATAATTTCAGGAGACAATTAATATTTTGGTTTTCCCAGATCATTAGCATAGTACAATATATTTGGTTTGTCAGATATGTAAAAAAAGGCACAGCACCTTTATGCAACAGGCACTTATGCCTTATTATCCTTGTTTTTATGTGCTTGATTATTCTTGCATTTGGAGAAAGAGTCATAGTTTATTATTTTGATCATCTAGTTTATTCACCAGGTGTATTGCTCAACTCTGAAGTGTACATTTCCTTCCTATTTATGATGATTTAATAACACCTCTTTTTGTGGCTGGGAAGCATAAGCCACCCAGCCTGCCTTATCTATCTGCACGTTTCTGACTGTAGAAGATAAATTTGTTTCAAAAGTTTAGACTCATTGGACTGATATGTGGGAAGGCAAAGGAAACTGAAGATAAACTACCCTGGTAGTGCCTATTTATGCTGCCAGAGGTGAGACTGGACCCATGCCCATGTCCCTACCATTCAGCCATTCCTGCTGACAATACTTGTAGGAGTCTTGTGTGGACCTGTATGGGCAACAGCTGCATGAACTGTAAAAATTCATCCCTTGAATAACTGCAAAGTCTCATAAAAATAAATTCATCTTCATGCTTTATTATTTCAGCTGCATTAGATTTCTCAAGTAGCAGGTGCTGACAAGGCTCAGGTGAAAAGGATACTGTCGCTATAGCATGAGTAGCCACATGACCTCCAAACTCCAGAGTGACTGCAGCATTCTAAAAACTAGAGACAGAAAAACTGCTGTGCTCAATCTCCTCATCTTCATAATCACAATGCAAGGAAAGGGCAGAAGAGTTTCTTTCAGGATGTGGTGATGAAGTTGTGCAGATTTGTCTTCAGTTCCCTACCAAAGGCCAGTTCATGATGATGGAGTAAAGACATGTGCCTGAATAGCTGGATTTCTAAATCTTACAATAACATTTCCGTACTTCCTCTGGTTGTAAGAACATGGGAAAAAGCAAAACCAGAAACTATGTTAAGAAAAATAACATTTTTCATGGGAGAGTCTGTCTATTTTTGATTGACAAATGAACATAATGATTTAAAATTTCTGAACAATCAAATCTCAGGTGTGGGATTCAGCTCCAAATCACAGACGTGTATATATATAGGCATCTACATGGAAGGGCTTGGTTCAATTGCTTAGTTGCCATCTGAGGTGCTGTAAGGCATCCTGCCTGAATCCCAGCTGCTTCTCCAGAAGGGCACAGATCTCCCATATACCCCACATCATGTCTGCCAGCCTTTTGCTTCTATATCCTAGAACACTGAGTGCTTATGTTCAATCCCACTGGAAACTGTGCAGCTATTTGACTCATTTTGAAAGAGACATCTGAATCCCCCTCCAGAGTCCATTAGCTGAATTGACTGGATTTCCACTCACTATAATGGGAACATGACACGTAGACTGGAAATTAAAGTACCTACAAGCTAGAGCTGACTGCCTCCTATCCCTCCCCAAAGAGTTTAATGTTCACCAAATGTAAAGACTCAATAAAAGGCATGTGAAGACATGGACGTAAAAAGCTTCACTGAGCTTCTCAGCAGTTTAGTGTTCCAGTTTCGCTTCATTTAGCAGTCCTCTAAATCACCATCAATAACAACACTCAGGAAACAGGTTTCAGCAGATGTGGTTGATTCACATGCAAACTTAAAGCCTAAACAATTATAACAGATCTTTCAGTGGCTACTTTTTGGATCCAGTTCAGAAAATGTTTGGTATTCTTTAATGAAATTAGCATCGCTGTTTCAGACTTAAATTAGACAGGTTCAACAACTCATAAAAACAAACACAGAACCCATAAAAGCTCTACACAGCTCTACAGAAGATTGGCTCCTGCCACATTCAGGAGCTTGACAGTCACAGCCACCCAGACTAAGCTAACAGGCTCTGCCACTCAATGGGGTTTGGCAGAAAAAAATGCCTACTGCAGATCTCAGATTCATGGCTTCCAGAGGGGACATGGCTTGGCCTTGGACCTTGGATCACCACAAACTTGTGTGTCTGGTGGTCACTGGCATGTGGCTGAGCTAGGTGACCACCACAGGACCAGCTCTGCTTGCCCTGCTCAGGCACTGTGGGATTGTGCCTTGCCAGGGAGGAGGACACTGTCCTCACCTGCCTCACTCTCACTCTGCACTTCTGGCTCACTGTTCCACAGTATGTTCTGTTGTGTCAAAGGATTTTCTGTGAAGACTGTAGATTAACTAGCTAAGTGATAAAACAACAATTAAAATTCAAGGTAATTAAACATGAAATTATACATGAGGAAAACTGTTCCAACCTTATATGTACCAATGATGGCTGCCTAGTTGACTTTTTACTACTCATAAAACTTGGGTGTTACAATGAAACTGTTTCTATCATAAGATTCTTATTTAGGCATTTTTTATCTGTCTAGCTAGAAGCTATCCTGTGAGGCACAAATAGGAGTGACTGAAAGCAAAAGCAACAAAAGCCCCAGTGCTCTGTCGTGTGTGTGAGTGTTGCCCAGCTGGACAGCTGCGTGTAGAGATTTAATGGTAACAGTGCTCAACTTTCTGCCCCAGACTGTAAACAGTCTGTGAGGAATTTATACTGCTGTGTCACTCAGAAAATTTCAAAGGGAATACACCATGCACTGGTTTTCCTCATCTGACACAGAGGAAAACTGCATGCATTCATTCACATCAGCCTCTATCAGTCAGTTTGGAGTTTCTAAAGCATCCAGCCTTGTGACATCAGAGAAACAGTAGCACTTTGACTGCACAGAAAGGGTAAATGAAGCAGAGAACATCTCAGCAGCTTAGCCTCTCTGAGAAGAAGCCCCAGAACACTTGCTTCCTTTTAAATACAGCAATGCAAATACTGCGAAAACTTGAAATCTAGTGCTCGTTGGGGTTTGACTGTAGATGTACATGAGGCTTAGGATTTATTGTGATTACAATGCCCCAGACATGGGAAGAAGGTAGCTCCTTTTAAGGATAAATAAAACTGTAATGAGCACATCTAATCACATTGAGTGTTCACAGAAGCACATCCCGGGAAGAATGTTTTCTTTCACCTGGCATTGCCCCTCTGCTTGGGATAGTATGGACAGGTTCAGAAGAAAACAATATGGATTCAAATTTGGATTCACAAAAAGCTTCTGTTTTTTTCCTACCATTTATTGTTATTCTGTTTCATTGTAAATCTGTGCTTACTGCCTGCTGGGCCACAAAAATCGGCATAATATATATCAGCATAATATGGCATATTATGATATTGAATGAGATACAAAGATAGCAAGAGACATGCTTGAAAAGAAACCAGAGATCAGAGGAGAAAAGCCACGATACACAGTGAGGAATTTCAATTTAAGTTTAGGAAAAAGGAAGAGGCATTTAAGTTACTATTTTTGTTCTTATAGAAAAGAATAAAAAGGTTTATTTTCCTTATTGTTGAATTGTTTTAAGGACTGCAGAGCAAGTGAACTTGGTGTACAAAGAATCCAGACCAATACCTTTAATTTATGTGTGTGTTTTGCTTTGTTTTCCCTTCAGTCACCTCTCAAAAGCAATAACAACCGAAACCGCCCATTCATCACCTTCTCTTTGATCTTCACTCTTGATAACAACTATTTTGCATCTTCATTCAAATCACTCCACCCCATTCCTTACAGTAATATTAAAGAGAAACTTCCTGTTTCTGGATGCCTTTCTGCAATAAATCCAATTACTGCAGCTCCAGGGAGGGGTTCAGTTGGCAACAAATGCAGCAGGAAAAGCAGTTTGGTGTTACAGATGGATTTTTAAAAGCTTTTCTGAGTCCTCAAGATTCTGAGGCAGGCAAGGCAACTGCTATGTGTTGGAATATGCAGGTAACTGCATTTTCTAAGATCCCCCAAGATCCTTCTACAGGATGAAAACAATCAGTGTTAGATTGTATGGATTGGGAAAATATGCTTTGCAAAATAAAGACCTTGGAGATACATTGTAATTCATGAAGGACATGAACATCAATTCAAATTTTGAAAAATGTAGTGAAAAATAAGCCACTGAAAAATACGCTCTTTCTAGACAGCCAGAAAACCCTTTGTATATCACAGAATCACACAATCACAGCATAAGCTGAGTTGGAAGGGACTCCAGTCATTGAGTCCAACTCTGGCCCTGCACCAAGAGTCACACCATGTGTCTCAGAGTGCTGTCCAAACACTTCTTAAGCTCTGTCAGGCTGGTGCTGTGACCTCTTCCCTGGGGAGCCTGTTCCAGTGCTCAACCACCCTTTGGGTGAAGAACCTTTTTCTAATATCAGACTCAAACCTCCCCTGACACAACCTAAGGCGATTCCCTCAGGTCCCGCCGCTGGTCACCACAGAAAATAAATCAGTGCCTGCCCCTGCTCTTCCCCTCATGAGGAAGCTGCAGACTCTGATGACATCTCCCCTCAGTCTCCTCCAAGCTGAACAGACCCAGTGACCTCAGCCACTCCTCGTATGGTTTCCCCTCAAAGTCTTTCTCCATCCTTGTTGCCCTCCTTTGGACACTCTCCCATAGTTTAATGTCTTTTTTATGTTGTGGCACCCAGAACTGCCCCCAGCACTGGAGTGAGGCTGCCCCAGAGCAGAGCAGAGCGGGACAATCCCCTCCCTTGCCCTGCTGGCCATGCTGTGCCTGATGCCCCCAGGTCAGGGTTGGCCCTCCTGGCTGCCAGGGCACTGCTGGCTCATGTTCAATTTGCCATTGATCAGGACCCCCAGGTCCCTTTGTGTGGCACTGCTCTCCAGCATCTCATTTCCCAGTCTGGCAGTACATCCAGGGTTGCCCCATCCCAGGTGCAGAATCCAGAGCTTTCCCTTCTTGAACTTCATCTGGTTGGTGATTGCCCAGCCCTCTCATTTGTTGAGGTCTCTCTACATGCCCTCCCTGCCTTGGAGGAAGTCAGCAGCTCCTCCCAGTTAATCCTGTAATAAACATAGCAAATTGCATCTTTAAAAGGAATTACAGGCTATCTCTACTGTACAAAGCATGTATCCAAGGAGTTCAGGCAAATGGTTTCTTGCAGTACCTGGTCTCAAACCTTGCTTGCACACAAAAAGAGGGATTCAATGCATTTCCCTGGTTTTTGGCAGCTGGACATCATGCTGCAAGGGAGTGTTGGAGGAGCATGGGTTTACAGAGACTCTTCTGCACTTCTGCCAGGAAGCAGCTGTATCAGAGTATTAAAACTCTTGTGAATAGCTAAGTTTACTATGAGCTGCAGATTTTTAAAGGTCTCCACTGTATATTTATGACCATTTCTGTTGTCTCTAGCAGCTTAAATGTGCAAGTTGCACTCACAGTGTATTACTTTTGAAGTATCTCAATAGTCTTACTTGACATTCCTGTGTGGGGTTAACTTCTTCCTGTTAAAGAGAGAGAAGCTGCCCTGGCAACCTTGAAGCTTAATCTCCTTGCACATTCTGAGGTCTAGAATTCACCTTAACAAAGTGTAAATTTTGCTGCAATAATGGTTTAGATTGACATCAAAATAAATTTCTTAGGTTTACTTCATGATTTTCTTCAGAAGCAGGAGACCATTATCTGAACATAAGTTCATGTTTTATTGTCCTGTTCATTTAACCAGATCATTTTGCCTCTGCAGGATGTGAATACAGAAAGAAAGAAGAAAATAAAAAAAATTTAAAAAGTAAAAAGAGAAAAGAAGGAAAAAAGAAAGGAGGAGAATAGATTATGACAGGAGTTTCACAGTGCAGAGTAAAGACATAAAAGCTGTGTTTGTCATATACATCTGCATGCCTTTTTATGGACCTTTTTTCTGACTCAAGGACTGATTTTGGGACTTACAAAGAGATGAGAACTGGTAATAGATACATTCCTCTCTTCTCCTGAGTTTCAAAATAAACAAAACCACTTTTTTCTTTCTTAGGTAATGGATCCTTCAAAGGCAGTGGCATATGCTGGTTTGCTTTTAAATAATTTTACAATTATTTATGCACTTATTTAGTAATTTGTCAATTTGGTATTCCAAGAGCTTCAGATTAGAGCAATAAAGTTGCTCTGTGTTCTCTTAGATACCACAGTAGTTTATCTCATTTGCCACTTCTAATATCCACAGTACAGCTACATACTAGGATATGTAGACTGATATATTGAAGCTCTACATCTGTTGAAGTGTCATCACTCACAAATGTTTAAATGGATACCTGCCTTGATGTCCCATTTAGTGAGATAAATTTATTTAATTAGTATTCTGCAAAGGCTTCTATGTGTAATGGTGACAGAGAAACAAACTCTTTCTACAGATACACATAAACATTATGGAAAAAAACTCACTAGCAATTTGACTCGAAGAACACTGAACAAAGAGATTCAAATCCTTGAGAAACTCAGTAAACATATGCAGTTGCACTGGAAATACAGAGTTTATCTCCTTATCAGGAAGACAGTTAGGAGGAGTGGGTGAAACTAGACTAGACAGAGGATAAGAAAAATCCTCAATGGCTCCATTGCCTTGTACTTTGAAGAGTAGTTTAGGTTATCACCACATGAATACAATACACTGCTATTGTTATTAACAGTGCTTGCAATTGACAATCACTTTGCACTGCAACAAGATCTTCTTTCATCAAGTTACTAACAAATTATTGAGAGTCAGCATATGGTTAAGTAGATCTCCATTTAACGAGCTACTCAGCCAGCTTGCAAATATCTCAGTGTACATAAACTGCTTTTACCCTTACCTCAGTTAGAGAGTATTCAGGATTTTTTTGTTGGATCATTTTCACTGGAAGGAAAACACCTGCTTTATCTCTGCGTAGTCTGGTCGTGCAAATCATCTACCCAAAGTCCTGTTTCTTAAATACAATAATAATACACAATAGCAGGAGGGTAACCTCCATATTCAGAAGCCTAGGCTCTTTTTCCAGATAGGTCTGAGTTCAAAATTTTTGATACATGTTGAATTACAAGTATAGATTTTATTGGTGTATTCTTGTAGTGGAATATAGGCATGAAAACAATTTTACTTTTTAAAGTAAATAGGATGTTTACTATTTTTTGTTAAATTAGAAGTATGTCATTCTAAGAGAACAATGACAGAGAACTATATGTCATTAAGTAATATGAATTAAAAACCCGGTAAAAGATTTGAAGTGGGCTGTAAGCCAGTGACAAAGACTTGCTCTTTCTTTTGGGTTCTCCTTCAGGTCACAGTCCTAGAGGTCTCTAATGCTCTTGCTAATCTCCTGGTTGCTTTCATACACCTACACTGTGTGATTCTCATGCAACCAAATCAACTCCCTATTCTAAGAGTCACTCTGGTCTGATCTTCCACTAGAGTGGAGCTGAAGCCGCGCACAACTAGGTCAATACTTTACCTTCATGACACAAATCAATGACCTCGTCAAAAGTATTTTCCCAGTTCAAAGTAACTCCAAGTATGTTGCTGGGTCAACTAGGAGGCTTTGTCACATTAGGCATTGCCTCTCTGTGTCAGTGATTTCTGCAGCTGTCTCATCCTTTTCATCAGTTTCTCTGACTCTCCTCCTATTCACTGATGCCAGTGATTATTGGGTCTGGATGCTGCAAGTTCCAATTTAAAATTTTGCTTTAACATCAGACTACGCTTAGTTGGCATCTTCCTAATCTCTTACTCAATCTCTCCACGCATTTGCCTTCCTCATAGCCTGTTTTGTTCCACCCTCAGCCCTCACTGTTGCTTCCACCCTCACCTTGCACCAGCAAGGTATCACCACAGCCCACGCTGGAGCCATAATTAGGTTTCCCAGGCAAGAAGGTCATTTGGTAGGCCCTTTCCTGGTTCCCTCTTTTGTCATTTTCTGGGCATGGAGCCAGGACCTGGGCATTTTGCCAGCACACATGCTGCTCTTGCACCCCACCCTGGACCTCATGTGTTCTTGCCTGCCTCACCTCTGGAGCCATGCCTGGGGCCGCACCCCTCTCTACACCCCTGCTGTGGAGCCACTCCTGGTCCTGGCCACAACATCTCTGCTGGCCCTGCCTGGACTGGGAGCCTCCACACACCCTTGGCCCTGTGCTTCCCTACCAGCTTCCTCCATGCATTTTCCCAGCACTGGAACACAGCTTGGGTCCATCAAGGTATAGTGCTTGATGCATTGAATTTTGGATGCAAATAAAACTGATGCACAGATACATTTATAACTCGCTCTGCTTGAGACAAGGAGAGAACACGGGCTGCATCAATCAGACATCCACAAGTTATGGATTTTTAACTGATTTGTAGGTTTACAGTGATACCCAGACATAACAGGCTCCTCCACAGATATGTCTCCTGGCACAGGGGCTCCTCTCCTCTCGCAACAGCAGCTCTTGCAGCAGCAGAACATGATCAGCCCTTGCACTGGGTCTGGCTGGGATTGAGTTAACTTTCTTCATAGCCTACTGTGTTTCCTGTTTGGGACTGAGACAGTGTTAGTAACACACCAGAATTTTGGATGCTGCTGCTCAGTGTTTATAAAGCCCCAAGACTCCTTTTTTTCTTTTTTTTTTTGCCTCTATTCTGCCCCACCAGCAAATAATCTGGGGGTACACAGGAAGCTGGGAGGGGACACAACCAGGACAGATGACCCAGATTGACTGAAGGGATTTTCCATGCCATACAACATTGTACTCAACTATGAAATCAATGGGAGAGATGTTTGTGGTTAAAGCATTTGTCATTACAAGTAACTGTTACATGTGGTGATGTCCTGCTTCCCAGGAAGTAGCTGGACACCTTCCTCCAATGGGAAGTAGTGAATTAATTCTTTATTCTGCTTTGCTTCCATAAATAGCTTTTCTTCACCTATTAAACTCTTTATCTCAATCCAAGTTTTCAGCTTTTGCACTTCCAAGTCTCTCCCCCATTTCTCTTGGGAAAAGTGAGCAACAGACTAGGTCTAGGCTCAAGGTCAGCCACTACAGCACACAAACTACTTTTGCCTTGGCTGACAAAGTCTTTTTGTTGTCCTAAATGAATACTGATCTGTTCTTTGCCATCAGGGCTGATGGAAAACAGGTACACGTGTCCCCATCAGGACATGGAGGAAGAACTGGTTTTGCCTCTCACCTTGAATGAGGAGGTGTTTGAATGAAAAAGCATTTCTGGTACTCTGACTTAATCATGCATGGCAAGGGTTAATTGCAAAGGCAAATAATTATTTCTTCCTCCTTTTTGAGCATCTTCTACCAAGCATCACAGTGCCAAGGAAATTAAGGAGAGAGGAAAATTTTTTGCTGTTCTGGGTAGCAGGACTCAGCTCCTCCTTAGGAACTGTCTGCTTTTATATTACCAATCTTCTCATCCCCATCCCCTGGACAGCATATCCAGCTCCTAACAAGATCATGACATTTAAGAGCACACAAAATGTAGATGCTGTTACCAGAGGCTGTGCATACAAGGGAGATAAGTTAAGGGTGACAGGCAGCTCCTAACTGCCTCCATATTAATTATTTGTCCAGCTGGCAGCTGCTGCTGTTGTTGAGTAATAGCGTGTCACCCAGGAGATGCAACATGTCACTTTTCAATGTGCTACAGCACTTGGATAGTCCATTCTGCCAGATTACAGTAGTCAATTCTATAAGTGCCTTTTTCTACTTTCTGGCACAGCAACTGATCCCCAAAACAAGCTGTTAAGTATCCCAGTGTTGCAAAATGTGGCATATATAAAATTTTCTTAAGAAAGTACGTTCTTTGATGTTTGATCTTTGTGCAGTTTCAGGCCTAATAACAAGAAAGGAAATTTAATCCATGAAACAGATAGCAGCTAACAAGCTCTAAGGGATGTCTGGGTGTTGGAAGGACAAATTAGTTGTTGATAGGACTGCATTGTTAAGGTTTAGGGCTTGACAAGCTTCAATGATCTCAGATCCAGGGGGAGGTTACTCAAACATAGGAAGAAGAGTGTAACACTGATACTGGACACAAAGAATGCAGAATCTGTGGGCCACCAGGAAATTTGGCAGAACGGACAAGATAAGGAAAAAATAAATCCAACTCAGCAACTGAATCAGCCTCAGCTGGGGAAAGGTAATTCTGGTAGTGGGAGACTGACCATGATTCAGGGCCCACTGACTCCCAAAGCCCACAGCTCAAGAGAAGAGAATGACTGAGAATCATTAACCAATAGAAGATTAGCACCACTATATAAGGATCTCTATACTGCAATGGGTCTGGTATACAAGGGCCTGCAGGGTAGGCAAGTCATTGCAAAATTAGCCCATGAGAGCAGATAGAATTTCCATTCTATATATGGCACAAAACCATTATTGTGCAATTCCACTATTTGGTAATGTCTGTTGCCATGCCGACCCTGTGGCAACATTTCCAGCATCAAACCCAGACAAGTACATAAATGTGATTGTTTACTGAACATGTACATCTCATAAATCCCTTTGCCTTTAAAGCCAAGCCATTACTAAGGCTGTGCCATCTTGGTTCTGTATTTTTCTTTTGCTCTTAAGAAGCTTTTATGTAGATTTTGTAAGCTTGTAAATAAAATGAGAAGTTAGAACTGATTAAGTTGCTTTGACATCTCTTGTGCCATCAAAATTACTTTCACTAGCATTTTTGGGCTAGTAATTAAAGTAATCAGACTCATCCTATCTTTATAGTGTTATAAAATGTGTGTGATTCTTTCATCTGATGAAACAGACCAGTATAAGGCAAAATTTATGGATGGTATTACAGGAAAATGAGAACATATGTATTTTTTTGGTACAGCGACCATGTCACTGGTCGCTGTACCAAAAAATACCAGAAAATGCTGCAGTTATATCAACATAACTTGACTATATACTTGAATGTAACTATAATTTATGTGTGTGTGTGTAGCCTCTGATGCCTTCCCTGGGGAGCATTGATACAATTTCTCAGTTTTTCATTATTCTCATGAAAAAATTAGTTATGGATTTCATAGCACAGTCACTTCTTAATGCACAGAAAGTTCACATTCTTTTCAGTATGAAATACAAAGTCTGTATGGTTCATTAAAAAAGTAGTAAATTGCAAGAAAACTACCAATGTAGTTACTTCAATTGGAACAGGAAAAATTTCTTAATTTTGCATCCCTTCAGGACCCAGGGTTTTACTTAGTCTGCACCAAATGTTTTTAAATACAGGTTGACACAATTAGAACAATTGAAGCAGAGATTTACCCAGAAGGAGAGTACCAAAGAGGCTGAAGTTCCCTGCTAACATTACAAGCTATCATCTCCAATGCTCCCCACTAAAGAGCTCTGCAGAGCACACAGTTCTCCCTTACAGGCTTATACAGACCAATTATTCATAAGTGGCTGGATTAGGTGCCACAATAAAGGTTGTTGTGTGGATGAAAGCTAGGAATGGAACAGCAGAGCTAGTTTACAGGAGAGCTGCTTGTTTAGCAGAAAATCTCATACCACAAGAATGAGGTAGGCTAAATAAAAGAAAAACCATTCAATTTTGCACCAGTGTTCCTAATGTATTGAAGTTGCTTCTATTTCCCCACCTACTTAAATCCTCTTCATTTTCTGCCAGGTGCACTGGAGAGAGTCCTTTGCTTTCAGCCCCTCTGTACTGATCCATTTCTTTTAATTTAATCCTGTTATTAATATGCAGAATCGCTACTCCATTTTTAGTATGTTTAAAATCCTTCCAAGCTGACCTCTTTTGCCTTTGCATTAGGGTTGCCAAACAAGGGTTGTCTGGGGAACTTGAAACACACAGTTCTCAGCAAAGAGCCAAAGCAGGGCAGCCTCCTGTCCCTCATGCAGCTCCTGGTAATGTTCTGTCTTCTCAAACATGCGTTACTCTGAAGCAGATTTACAGGTAGAAATAGAAACTGAATTAGATAATAGATGTGTAGTGTTTAACTCCAGGGTTTGTAAATCTCACTCAGGTGCTAGCTCCTTCCTTTCACACAGTTCCCTCCCTCTCCTCCTTCAAGACCTCTGTACCACTTGCATATCAAATCAATGAAGTGTGAAGGCAGTTAGGTATTTAGCAGGAATTCATCAAGGAGAAAAGAGAACACAAATCCTCTGGCTTCATCTCTCCCAGCAAAGGCCCCTGTGTTAGACGTCACGGTCACAGTCATGTAATGCACACCCACTGTTTCCTCAGTTCCCCACGTGAAGACCAGGACTGGAACCACACCCTGCCTACACAGTAAATTTTCAAATGTTTCATTTGATAGCCATTCATTTCCATCTCTGATAGTAGGGCCCAAAAGTTTATATCAGATTTTCAAACTACAACTCCATTGCACTCTGTGTTATAAATAGTATAATAAGCCTATTTTTACCTGGGGTGCAGCACTGAGGAGCTCTGCAAAAGAGACAGTGTAAAACAAGTTTCAGAGGGGTCACTTAAACAGAGCAATAACATCCTGCTGGACTTTATTTAATATATTCCAGGTATTAATTAAAGAGCTAGTAATCCTGTGGAAGGTAAAAACACATGTATTTCCTGATGTTACTTGAATTAGAATTGTTAGACAGTTATCACTAAGGATTTATCTATACTGCTTACATATTTAATTTATAAGATGAAAGAGGAAAAAACTAATTTACAAAAAAATCCTGTTCAATCCTGTATTTATAGAATATCGTTTCTCATTAAGCATTGAGTATCCATTTCTCCTTGAATTTAATTAAGTATACTTGATTAGAGAGTGAACAGCAGTAATTGACAAGACTCATTAAATTCTCCTTAAAACACACAGCTATGGACTTCAGTGGGAGTTAAATCAAACCCTAAATTAAGAGCCAGATTGCTTCAAGATTAAAACAACTTGTTTCAAAGCCTGGGGACAGCTTGTTCAATTTTATACTGTATTGGTATTCTTCTTTTATTAAGTGCACAAACAGGTGGGATGAGATTCCTCTCACCTCACTTTAGATGTATACAGTTTACAATTTGGAGCTAGTCATGCCAGACTCCCTTTCTACTCAATAGAGAGAAACAGCCTCTCTTAGGGCATGATTCATCTGACCTATTTAAATGTCTACTTTAGAATGAGATAAATTGTGTACTATAACCATTTGGTGTTCTTCAATGAAAATAAAAGTAATTAGGCTAATTCATTTAAAGGGAGCTGTCTGCAGCACTAGTGTTTATATTTAGTAAAATGATTACTTTCTTTGGCAGATGTAGGTTTTTAGACTCATCATCAATGTGTGTAGATGAGGATAAGTTAGGCAGTGGTACTGAAGCACAAGTGTATATTTTACCTGGTCTTTCAGATGGAACTTAATTACTGTACACAAAGCAAAGGTAAAATATTTTTTTACTCAATAATGCTCTTTATTCTTCTGATCTGCTATATTTGTAGCTGAGCAACACCAAAAGTAACTGATATTTAAAAGAAGGATGTGAATGGACTACTCCTTCCCCTCCACTGGTAGAGGTATTTATGAAAACACATGAAGGAAGGTAAAGTAAAGGAAGGATTTTGCCTAATTCTTGTGATTCTCTTGCAATAAAAGCACTCTTCGAGTTAAGTGCTAAAAATGACACAGATCTATCTGTGATATAATTAAGTTCAAGATAATCTGCTGCTTTGCTGGAATGAAAGGCATTTTCATGCCACAATTTATATTAATTTCCCCTGGCATAGTCACAGAGGCATTCTGATTTAGCTGTATCATACTTGCTGTACCTTGTTCTCTGAGACAGAGCATGTAAATAAAGCCAGAGTTTTCTCTGGGGCATTAATAATTGTACTTGTTTCAAGGTTTAAACAGAGTATGATATGATTTTAGCTCAAAAACAATTTTACTAAAGGTATCTTTAAGATTTTTTCTGATGCAACTTTATTATAGATTTTGAGACTTTTTAATTGTGTTTCATTTATTTTAATTTTCTTAATTAAATGAAAATTGAAGTAATATTTTTTGTAAAATTTATGACCTTTCTTCTCCACCCAGTGATGGCAGTCATTAAATTCTAAGGACACTTATCATGGTTGCTGGTGGTGACTCTCTCTGATAATCTGATTATTAGTCTCTAGTAAGACATGACCTGATATATATGATGAAACAAACTTCCTCATGATGGATTACATTTACATCTTGCATTTTCTGTCTCTGATAATTTTTGTTTTGAGGAGTTAAATGTGACATATATGCTATAAACCACTTGCAATCACAAAAGCATAAAGTAATCTAGATGGACTTTGGGACCTTGTCAGGTGGAATCCCCTCTCAAAACAGGGCTAACTCTGATATTAGATGCTCAGTGCCTTCCCCAGTTTTACACATCTACAACTTTCCTAGACTACCCAGATCAGCTGTGATTCCATCATTGAGTTTGAAAGTGCTCAAGGTCAGGCAGGGTGAGGTTTTGAGCAACTTGAGTTAGTGAATAATAATGTCCCTGCCCATGGCTGGGGGAGATGGACCAAATGACCTTTAAAAGTCCCTTTCAACCCAAATAAATCCAGGATTTTTTAAAAATAATGGTGAATTACAACTTTTTCAGGGAATTTATGTCCATTATTACTTGTCCTTTTGTGTTGGACCTCCAAGGAGATCTGTAACCATCCACTAAAAAGTTGCACACAAGTAAATTTTCCTAACCTTTTCTTCAGACTGAACAAACCCATTTATCTCACCTCTACTCATGTGTCACAGGCTATAGCCCTCTGGTCAGTCTTATGCTTCTCTACTGGCCTAGTCCCTGTATACTAATATTTCTTGTATTTGGGAGTACAAAACTGGACACAACATTCCAGATGCAGCCTCTTGAGTTCACAAGGAAGTCACTTTCCCTGGCCTGCTGGCTACACTCTTAATAAAGCAGGCCAGCATGCAGTTGGGTTTTGTTGCTGCAAGGGCACATTGCTGGCTCATGTTTGGGTTGTTCACCATGACTCCCAGGTCCTTTCCCCAAGGACTCTGTTCTAGCCTGTCGAATTGTACAGTGGCATTGTGTCACAGAGATTTAGATGAGGCTTTACTTGCCTTTTTTAACTGGCTTGTTTGGTTGTTTGTTTGGTTTTTTTAATTTGCCTTTTTGAACTTCAAGAAGTTTCTGTCAGGCTATTTCTCTAGCCTGTTGAGGTCCCCCTGAATAACTGCCCTGCCCTCCAGCATGCCGTCTTTTCCCCACCATTTAATGCCACCTGCTAATGAGGATGCATTCCATTTCATCATTCAGATCATGAGTGAAGAAGTTAAATACCACCAGGGTCACAATCTGATGCAGAAGAATACCACCCCTAACTGGCTACCAGTTACACTTTAAGCTACTAACCAGAACCCTTTGAGCTTGATGACCCAATCATTTGTTTCATCAGCCTCGTAGACAATCCATCCTGTCCATATCTCTCAAACATGGTTACAAAGATACAATCAAACATGGTCTTGATAGTCTTGCTAAAGTCAAAATAGCCAGTATCAATGGTTTGCCTTTCATCCCCAAAGCAGTCGTCGTTGAAGGCAGCCAGGTGTCTGTGGTAAAGCCATGCAAGCTGCTCTAAAATTGTATTAGGGTTTTGGTTTTTTTTGTGAAAAAACAAATATATCACTCTACACAACTATAGCAGTTCCAGGGACTATAGATGGCATGATGCTGTCCTGCTTTAACCCCATGCAGCAAGTAAGTCGACTCCCAGAGGCACAGAATCAGAAGAGTAAAAGTGAGAAAACTTGTGGGTTGAGATAAAAACAGTTTAATGAAACAGAAGAGGAAGTAAATAATAATAGTGTTAATTACCATAATAATAGAAATTAGAATATACAAAACAAGTGATACACAATGCAGTTGCTCTCTACTTACCAAGTGATGCCCAGCCATTTCCCAAGAGCAGCACCTGGCCAGCTTTTGCCCTAATTTATATAGAGCATGATGTCATGTGGTACTGAGTATCCCTTTGGTCTTTAGGGTCAGCTGCCCTGGTTCTGTCTCCTCCCAACTTCTTGTGCCCCTCCTTCTTGCTGGCAGGGCATGAGAAGCTGAAAATTCCTTTACTTGATAGAAACACTACTTAGAAACCAAAAGACATCAATGTGTTATCATACTAAATACAAAGCACAACAAGATACCAGCTACTAAGAAGAAAATTATCTATCTATCCCAGCCAAAACCAGGCCAGATGCAGCAGTCAGATTTGGGGTAGCTTTTATGTAACAGCACATACAAAGGGAAGTACAGGGAAATTTGAGTATGTCTTCACTGTCATATGAGATTTCACTTGAATTTGCGTGCCTTGCCTATATTTCTCATGTGCTGGTTCACATAAACCTGAATCTAGCATAAGCATGAAAAGTGGCTTGGTAAGAAATTAAGGTACAACTAGAGAAATTTTGAGTTTGAATTTAATTCCTGAAAGCAGTTTGGATGCAAAAATGCACAGCTCATTTGAAGTGGTCTATTCCCAATCCTATAAAGTTGTCCCATCATACAGAGCAGCCTCATCTATCCATCTATATGCTCTCATATCTTGACACAACTCTGCTTCAACTCTGACTCCCCTCTTTCAGCTGCTGCTGGTAAATGCAAAATTTTTAAGACTCTGATGATGAAGAACAGTTTGGTATCAAGAGGGGATCTGTTGGCTCCTAAGGTTACAACTTCTAGTAGTAAATATCCAAAAACTATTTGAGGACAGCCACTCCAACAAAATCTCATGGTAGCTGGTCATGATCACATTAGCAGAACAGCTAGGCATAAAAGAAGAGGAATCCTCAGGAACTTTTTTTCTAAGACAAGGAGCCCTCCACAGCCACATGCAACACATACTCCTGATTACAGCCATGGATCTGGAATCCAAAATGATGGCCCCTCGTTCTTATACTTGAAGAAACACCAAAGTTAATTCCTTTCCACCATTTCTATAACACATAGAAATAGAGAACTAGAGAACTCCATATTCTAATTCCCTCATTTATATGGAATATTTATGAATTTATAATCAGAATATATATGCAGAAATCTATGTTCATATGGTATAGGAATATGTAATATAATCTATGTTCCATACAGAATTCTATATTCATATATAAGCTGTAGNTCTATGTTCCATACAGAATTCTATAGTCATATATAAGCTGTAGGAAAACTATGGAGTTTTTTCCTTTTCTAATAAATTACAATATTTGGGTTCCTTTTCTGATGTTTTCACAAGTTATGCATATCATAAAGACCTTGAATCCAAATGGTAATAGTCTGCTCAGAGTCCATTGCTTACTGGTGAAAGCTGCTTTTATGTGAAGCCAGGATTTTTTTCCACAATATTTCCTAGTCATTCTGTCTTACAAAAGCCTCTTGTGGTCCCTCGAAGTATGCCTTTGTCCTTATTACCCTGAATGCCTTCATATCACAAACTTTATCACCACACCAGCAAACTTGCTCACCTCACTGCTCATTTCTTTTCCAGGTCACCTAAGAGTGTGCACAGAGCTTTGGGAAAATCAATGGTTACCAGTGGTTGTGACCAGTTGTTACCACTGACCTTCCACTATAATAGTAACCTGTCTTCTTACCCTCTATTTCTCAAGTTGTAACCTGTTATTGACCCATAAAATGACTTTTTATTTAATCTCGTAATACTAAGTTTCCTTGGAAGCTGTTGATGATGGTTCTATGAAATGCCTTTAAAAGTACAAGTAGATTACATCAACTTAGCTTTGTCCAAATATTTGCTGCCATCCTTCAAAAAGAGCACTGTCAAGTAGGAGTTTTGTTTTTAGAAGTCATACTGAGTCTTCCATAGTGCTTCTTTTATATAGCATTCATTGATCTGCCTTACAGACTCTCTGATGAGCTTCTTAATGTCCTGAAGAAGGGTTTAGTCCTCATTCAGAGATCTTCAGCAAGTTGTTCCTCCCAGATATTTTTTTTTTCCCTTTCTTTTTAATATGTTATCAGCCAGGATTTATGAATTGTTCTATTTTCCTCATTTGGATATGACTACAGTGTTTTAAAGGTTGCCTTCTTGCTTCTGATGACATCTCTTCCTTATTGTTTAGTCATGCCTGGTTCTTTGTACATTTACTCAAGCCTGTCTCAATAGGTTGCATGCACTGGCATATGACCTAAATATATTAAATGTATAATTCTGCCATGTCCCAGGTATTGGCCTCTGGTGATTATGTTTATGCACATATTAGTTAAGGAGGAAGAGAAGGTTGCCTAGTTTCTGCCAAGAGAGCAGATGTTATATGCAGTACTAGCCAACCTATGGCTCTGACAGTCAAGACATCAGACCTGTAAAAAAGCAGAAACCCTGCATAATTTCAACCAAACATGTTCACCCTCCCATTCCAAGCAGTGGTTTTATACTCCAGAGCTGTAAAGGTAACAATCTGTTTCATATGCCTCTCTGGGCCACAGCCCTCTGCATCAACACCCTACAAGCCCAATCTGTCTTGCCTTGCGAGGGATCTTAGTCACAATATTCTCTTCTCTCCCATCCAGAGAAAGTGAGTATTACAAATGAAATTAGTGATTAACTGAATTCTAAAAATAAGGGAGGAAGAAGGACAGTCATAAGGAAAAAGCAAATCAAAGGGGTGTCATGGATTCATTTTCCAAAGCAGCAGCAAATACACAGAGGGTAGTGTCATGAAGTGCCAGGGCCAGACTGCAGCCAGCATTTCAGAGATCTCTCTCATGACCACCTTTCCTTGCTGCTCTGCAATGCTAATATGCTTTTGGGACATTTCTCTTACCTTTCTTCTGCTAGGCAAAAACAAGATCATATTTTTATGTCCTTATGTCATTCTAAGGGATCAACAAGTCTATTTCAGCAGAAACAACCGTGCACAGGAAATTAATTGAGGAGTCCATATTGGCAAGGTATGGGGCAGGAAGGCCTTGGAGCAAGAGGCAGCAGCAGCAAGCAGTACTTGTAAGGTGAGGAAATGTGCTGTGTTGGCAGAGCAGAGTTTAAAAGTGGGTGAAGGGAGCAGCCCACGCTCCAGAGATGGGGAGGAAAAAAGAAGCAGGCGAATGACAGACTCAGCAAGAGGAAGTGCTTGAGGAGATTGTGAAAAGGAGCACTCTGCAGCCACACATAGGCTGCAATATGTGACTTGGGAACACAGTGTACCTTGAAGACTGGCTGTCCCTGTGGGTGCAGATCTGCTGCCCGTGGCATTTACAGGGTGGTCAGTGATGGTCTGCACCCCGCAGCCTGCTCAGCCTGGTCTTGGCTCCCTCCTTCCCTCACAAGAGGCCATGTAGCACACAAACAGCTACAAAAACATAGCATTTGGATGTTGATGTCCAGGCAATCTTCAAAGTGCACCACTTCACAGCTGAAATGCCTAAATGAAAGGTCAAAGCTCTTTTGAAGGGGGAGTTGAGGGCCCAGTGAAAGGTCCTGGAGGACACCCACTGCTCAGTGGAGATGCTGACCTGTGGCAGTGGGAACCATACACTGCAAGCCTCCATGTCCCCTGAAACTCAGATGGATCTCCAGATGTTAACACACATCAATAAGCAATGACTATTAGAATAAATGGAGGTATAAACAATGGACCTGTTAAACAGAGGAGAGGCTCTGCTTTTGTCCTTACAAGTAGTATGATCTGAGCATTTTTCACCTAGCCTAGTGTTAGAAATATTTATTTCAAAAACAATAAGCATCTAGTACATTTTAAATGGAAGACGCTTCATATTTATTCTTTGCCTTGTCACAAAGCCATTCTCACTTAACGCAGNTTCTATTTATAAGTAGATCTAGTACATTTTAAATGGAAGACGCTTCATATTTATTCTTTGCCTTGTCACAAAGCCACTCTCATGGAGTTAATTAAACCAGCCTTCACTAATCTGGCTGACAATTTAGACAGTAATTAGTGCAACAGGAACAGACAAGACCTTATAGTTCTTTCAAGCCTCAAGGCTGATACGAGCCTCAAGGCCAATTGCTACAAGATTTAACCAACCCTTCTGCACATTCCTCTCAACTCCCTAGGTACAGACCAACTTTTAGAATCAATGCTTCTGGCTTTTCAGAACCCTACACTTTTAATTCCTCTACTGAGAATAAGTGAAGTTAGCAACACCCATTAGTACAGCAGTATTTGTGAAATGCAATTTTTGAAGAATTTGCCCTATAATTAAAGTATATGTGTCAGCATCCTCTTTAGTGGCATCGCCAATTAACATTACTAATGATGTCTGCAGCCTCTCATATGCTGTTTTGGCCCTCTGTTTCAGGTTTTTAAACCACAACACACTACTTATTCACAAGAAACACTTCTGTATCTTCCTGGAACAGCTGTTAACTAAAAACCATGGAAAAAATTTAAAGCATGTATCTTATCTTAGGTTTATCATGCAGAAATTAAAGCACATAAGGTGCTAGGGACTCTAAATACAGGAATACAGGCAGTGTTTTCTTGTCATCACAATCCATATATGGAAAATACATAAATTGTAAGAGAGTTGGAGTATAAAAAGACATTTGGAAAAGCGGTTATTTTTCACAAAATAAATTTCTGGTAAAAGACTCCATAGGTAGGAGCTGTTTCTAGTCCTGGTCCAACACATACTTTGTAATGGTTATGTGATGTACCAAAGATGCTGTGTAAAATGAAGGTCTTATTAGTATACAAATGGCTATGCCCAAATCTCTAAATATTCTGAATAAGAGCCGTTGAAATAATTATCATTGTGAAGTCTTGCAGCATCCCTGTAAAGCCATTAGTGTATGCACTTGTCACTCTTCTAAACAATTCCATTGCTTTGTACACACACAAAAAATTTCTTTCTTATTACCTGAAAGGCTATACATTGCTTATACATTAAATTAACATCTTGTCCCTGTTTCCCTCTGCACTAAAAAAATGCCAACAAACATTTTAATGATCGGAAGAAGAATGCACCAATTAATCCAATTTGTAGAAAATATGAAAAAGAATGACAGAAACTTAGAAATACGAGTTCATTCTTGACTTACATGCAGGATATATACAACTACAGATAGTCACCAAATTTGTGGGGAAATGCCACCCTTTATTTGTAAGAACTGTAATACATAACTTCCTTTGCAAAACCATAAGAAATGCACAGCCTTCCTATTTATTCTGTATGTATGTATTTATTTTTCACCATAGAATCACAGAATGGTTTGGTTTGGAAGGAACTTTTAAAGGTCATCTAGTCCAATCTCCTGCAACGAGCAGTGACAACTTGTAAGTTTGCACAAGAAGTTAAAAGACCACAACTCACCAATTCAACATTGTTTTTAAGACAAACGTGGGCATTGATGAGCTTTATTGCAATGGATGTACAGAAAAAAATATTACCATGTCCTGCCCCAGCTCTGAATGATGCAGAAGCAGAAGCATGATGCATTATGCAGAAGCACAGTGAGCAACTGCTTCCCATCCTGCAGGTGCCAGTCAGAAAGAGAGAGTGATGTCTAATTCACTGCCTGGGAGAGTCCCCAGGAGAACTCCATAGATGCAGCTTCTGCTGGTGAAACAGTCACTCTGTTATGCTCAATGCAACAGAATGGGAAGGACAGGCCGTTTACTCTTAGAGGGAAGTTCTCCTCCTGCACCAGAGACAGCTGTGGCTCTTGCACCTTTAGAAACAACATAGAAATGCTTGGACTTTACCCAGAAGTGTCTGCTATACACTATTAAAAATTCACTGTGTTTTCTCTGTTGGAGACACACTCTCTCCACATCATAATTCTTCATAGTTTGCTTTTTTACATTTTCATCAATTGTCTCACAGCCTTGCTTTTGTTGTTTGGTTACCAGGAATCAGGTAAGTTTCTCTTTGGGTCAGACAAATGATGCCAGAAGCTCTGTCAAAACAAGGAACCTCCTGCAACCTGTTATTCCCGCTGTGCTCTAAGGCCCTTATTTCCACTTGCACCACTCAACTCCCTAGTGGGCAAACATTCTCCTGAGCAACCTGTTCCAATGTCTCACCACTCTCACAGTAAAAAAAATTTTTTCCTAATATCTAACCTAAATTTCACTTCTTTCAGTTCGTACCTTGTCCTACCACTACAGTTCCTAATGAAGAGTCTCCCCTCCCTGGCTTCCCTGTAGGCCCCCTTCATATGTTGAAAAGTTGTTACAAGGTCGGCACAACAAATCTTCTCTTCCAGGCCAAAGAGCCCCAACTTTCTCAGCCTGAAATAATTCACCATAGTTTTCCTTCTCCATCTGCAGTTCAGCCCTGAATAAAGCTCTTATCCGATGGAAAAATTTCAAAGGACATTTTACAAAGTTTTCAACTAATAGAACGAACTAGTCAGACACATACGTAGGAGAGATACAGCAATTCATGGTGCTCTCGCCAACACAGAGCTGAGTTGCATTAGAGCTGTTAGGAGTCAGGATGAAATTACTTCCGAGATGTTATTATAACTCCTAGATCAAGAACAAGAAGAGTTGCCTATTATTTCTTCAGGAAACCTTAAAGGAGAGTAAATAGGAAACTGTCCCGGTGTTCCCTCTTGGAAAAGCTGCCGTTTTGCATCCATTCCGCAAAACTACGGACATGTCCTCCTGCAGCAGCGGGACGCGGTGTGCTCCACGGAGGAGCTGCCGGGGGCCGAGCGGCACCCGGGCGGAGCGCCGGGGCCGCACTCGGGTGCCGCGGTGAACCGGGCAGAGAAGTGGCGGGGCTTGCCCGGCGGGAACCGCGCCGTCAGCGCCAGGGGGGAACCGCAGCGGCCCGCCTGTGCGGGCGTGTGCTCCCCGGGCAGTGCCACAGCGAACACCGCGCCGAGCGCTCAGCGCATCACGAGACTCAATCGGGACACACGAGCACGGGGCGAGCGGCCGCTCCAACACCAACGCCCACTCCGGTTCCGGCTCCGGCTTCGGCCCCGACGGCGCTGCCGCCTCCCCGCTCCTCCCTGCCCTGCCCTGCCCCGCCCTGCCCCGCCCCGCCCCGCCGGGCTGCGCTGCCATCGCTGCGGAGGGAGTCGCCCAGCCCGGGCCAGGGCGGTTCCGAGCGCCCGCCGCGCCGGCTGTCGCCGTTCGGGGACACGCGTGTCCCGCGGTGCCGGCGTGCGCGGTCCGCCCGGCGTTCGGCCATGCTGGTGCGGCTGCACGCTCCGCGGGGGTCAGCGCTGCCCGCCCGCCTCCGCCCGCCCGCCCGCCGATAAGCCAAGCCATGACCGCAGCGCCCCAGGGGCCAGATCTCAGTTTTCTGAACGAGGAGGAAGCCAGGGCGATTTTCCAGGTGCTGCAGAGGGACGCGGAGCTCCGGCGGGCAGAGAAGGACAGAGTCAGGTACCGGCTTTCACCCGCGTCCCGCCGGTGCCCATCGCGCCCGCGCGGAGGTAGCGGGCGCGGAACGGGGTTTGCGGAGGGCGCACGGCCCCAGCCCGGCGGAACGGGGAGACGCTCGTCCCGACGGGGAGAGCGGAAAGGGGGTGGCGGGGGGCGCCCCGCGGGGAAGGGTCTGCGTCGGCCAAGGCGGCGTGGGGCTGCGGTGCTGCGCGGCAGGGAGAGCTGAGCTCCCCGCGGTCCGGCCGGGGCAGCGAGGAGCGCCAGTGGCTCTCGCCAGCGCTGGCTGCCGCCGGAGCCGTCCGGCCGGGCTCCTGAAGCATCGGGACGTTTGGGAAATGCGTGTTGTGACAGAGACGGCTCTGAGTCACGGCTGCGGCTCCCAGTGGCATCTCTCCTTCCCCGGGGAGGAGGAGGAGGCCGCTTCTGTGCTTCACCGTGCCGCTGGCATGGGGTGTGGGCTAAACACCGGTACCCGGGAGACCACGGCGACGGGGAAGTTGTGCCGGACCTTGCAGGGAAACTTAGCAACTCTGCGGCCTTTGAGTCGATTCTAGCAACTTTTGGAAACAAAGGCGCTCACCTGCCTGAAAGGTAGTTCACAAGACTCTTGAAAGTGACTTAATTGAATTCTCTCTGCCTTATCAAGATATAGGACATCTCGACCTTGTTTCTAGCTTTCATTTCCCCTTTGTGCAATCATCAAAGCTATTTGTGTTGATAGTGAAAGCAAAGGTCGAGGAATTAATAGAAATTATGCTGGGAAATGAGCCGTTTATTATTAAAGGTTATAATATCTTCCCGCAGGTATGAATTTTGACACATTGTTAAGTGAGAGGCAGTGTCCTCTCAGATTTGCAAGTGGGCACTTTTCACAAGTAATGCTTTCATGTAAGATATAGAGGGAATGTTAATGAGTAACATTTGCGTCAAGTGGATTTTTGTACTCTGCATTTTTTATTTCAGTAAAGTGGATTTTATGATGAGCATGGTTAAATATTACGTGTCAACAATGACTTACATCTAAAACTTGTCTTGGTTTTCTGTGGCATGTGCACCTGGGCTGAGTTAAGTTTGGCAATTTCTTTCTTCCATAATTTGGTATTACTTTTCTTTTTCTGATTAATTTCTGTTCCATGTGTCTTATTATTACGCTCCCAAAAAGGAGAAATATTTTGCTGGATATAGGGAATTACATAGCTGGAGGGCTCTAAGTTTAAAACTCTAAAGTTTTTGGGACTAAAGCTGAAGCAAATGCATTGAAACTTCCAATGCTGTAGAGAGCCTTGTGAAGCAGTAGTCTGCTTTTGAGCTCAAGGCTTTCACCTGCCTCCAAATTTGTATTTGTTTCTTTGTCTGTGCACTTAGGACTTTGTCAATAGAAAATGTTATTTATATGAAAGTTTTCAAAATAAACATGGTATAACAGGATGTTTCTGGTGATGCTTTACTGAGATGTAGTCTGTTTAAATCTCAGCTGAAGAGGCATTCACAAGTTGAGCGGAAGGTAGCTGAAGTATTTATGACCAAGGTGCCATACTGAAAATCTAGGTTAAACCCTGGGTATGTCAAAGGTATGTGTCCTTGGGCAAGTTTCCTAATCTCTCCTGGACCTAATAAAAGTACTTTCTTCCTCACTCCACTTGTCTACCTGGTGTTATTTAGACTGTAAGTTCTTCAGGCCAGAAGACTCTCATCAGGAGCAGACGGGTTCCAGTCTGTGTGGTGTTGCCCGGTGCTACTATAATCAAAGTAATAACAGTGATCACCCTGGAGGGCCAAATCTTGCAGTTCTTATATGACCACAGTGAACTGCAGACGCTCTAAACAAAATTGCACTTGTTCCTCTTTGTCCCATACGCCTGCCTCCTTGTCATTCTTATTACTATTATTTTGATAATTAACTACATAGACATTTTTGCAGTATAAAAGTTTTAAAATAATGCCTGAGAACTGTGGCAGCCCACTCCTAGGATATTTTCAAAGTGTGATTTTGAACCTATTTGATTGATGCTGTCAATCAAACAAGGCATATAGGAGACACTGTGTAATGGAAAGAACGATTTCTTTAAGACTACTCTTTTTGCACAAAGTTAGTGAAGTGAGTTGCCCTTCAAACTGCTCTTGAGTGTGGTTTTGGAAAGAGCTAGTTGGAGCTAGGCAGTACCAGGGAGCAAATCAATATCAACTGGTGATCAGTAACAAATTGGTAAAGTGTTTTCAGTGACCATCTGCATTTACAATATAGCGTGTTCCTGTATAGAC
Source organism: Hypocryptadius cinnamomeus (assembly GCA_013400635.1). NCBI lineage: Eukaryota > Metazoa > Chordata > Aves > Passeriformes > Zosteropidae > Hypocryptadius > Hypocryptadius cinnamomeus. Next base: position 13,098 of record VYZP01004028.1, on the reverse strand, counting down.
CGATCTAGACTGGACTGACAGAGGGAATGAAGCATTTGCTGGCAGACCAAAGTCAGGTTCTAATGACTGTGCTGATCTTGTCCATACTGTTTGATGTAATACAAGCAAGCACATTGCTGTCTGCCAGTCTCTTAAAAGATCAATGAAAGATTGAAATTCATTCCCACTTATAACTCTAGAACCCAAAAACAGGAACAAGCTACATTTGTTATATTGAAAAATGTTAACACCAGTTAATTTTGAAAGATGAAATAAGAAATAAAATCAAAATATTAATTCTGACATTCTCTGTGGTTTACTGTGACTTCATCAAATGTATTGAGCTTGCAATTATTTCCTGACAAGTACATTTCTTTTCTTGTTGCTTACCTGCACTGGGTAGAAATGGATCTCTCTTCATCCAGTCAGCCCATGCCTTTGTGAAATGAAGTGTATAAAGGGGAGATTTTCTGGGGAAAGGTTGGTTTATACAGCCTCTCTTGTCTCCCTTTCTCTTTGTAGCCTTTGTGTAGAGCAGGAACGTGTGAGTTAGGCTGTCAATTGTGCACATCTGTGTAGCTCTCAGCTCTGCTTGGTGCTTCCCCTCCTGATGCCCCAGCACATTCTCTGGGTACCATTGGCCCTTCCTTGACTCCCTTGGAAGCCTTCAGACCTCTAAGCCTGGCCTGGGACACCTCTCAGTATAGCTTTGGCTTTTATACAGAAGTGAACTGTCTGTCCTGTTGGACCTTAATTTATTCTTGCTGTGGGCAGGGAGCAGAGCTCTTGCTGTGTCCCGGCCTGCTAGTTCCCAGCATTTTTTGGCCGGTTCTCTCTTTCCAGTGCCCTCTCGTGGCTCCTCTCAGCAGTACTTTTGAGCAGCCACCACAAACCAGCCGTACCTGCCTCCTTCTGCTTGAAACAAGTTCAGAGAAGCAGCAACAGTCAGCTTTGGTATAACTCATACGGCTGCTCACTCCTATATACACCGAAAATAATTCAGAAGCTTATTAATCACGTATATAATAATTTAAAAGAAAAAGACTGTACTCATTTTGAATTGGATAACAGTTGCCTTCAGATTTTTTTGCTCATCCAATCCAGTTTCATTCATAATACCAATTCAAAGAAAATTTATCATGTTAGTGCAAAGAGAGATGGAATTTAGGGGTTTTATGTCAATATACATGCATTGTTCCATTACAGTATTTGCAGTAGTCCAACTCAAGTAATGAAATGCTATTTAATAAGCCTGGTTAGTGAAACTGATGATTTTACAGATGCTTGTGGAAGGAGGTGCCTTGTCACAAATACTTCAGTTACTATTAGATGCCCAGGAGAATACAGGGAGGAATGCAGGATGTTCACAGTGCATGTTCAGATGGCTCTCCAAAAATTCAGTTTCTAGAAGAGTGCAATGAATACTTGCACAGGTATTAATATCGCAGATCAACTTTCTGTATGTAACGAAATAGGCCTGAAAATCACAACATAAAAGCATTTAAGATACTATTGGACTAATGGTTTCAAGACTTGAGAGTGCACCCAGCTCATCTTCTTAAGCTTTGTTCTGCAGCTGCTGGGGACAGAAATGAAAAAAAGAACTGACAGCTAATACTTGCACAGACAGCTCCAGGTCCCACAGGCTAAAGAAACCTGAAGGTGCTTCTCTTTTCTGTCCTTTATTGATGAAGCAAATGGTCAGGGTGAAGAGAGGCTGACTGCCTTCCATCTCTTCAGGACAGCACTTAGAGCCTGGCAGGTAGCAGAGGAACTGGCAGTCCCTGTAGGAAGTCTCAGCAGCATTAGGGCATGAAGCTATGGGATACAGAGGTGGAGCTAATGCCTTTTATCTCCAAGGCAGCTCCTCCCTCTGCAGAGTGTGGAGAGGCAGACAGTGCCCAAGCAGGTGTCATTCCAGTCAACTCTGCATCTCTGATGTCTCATAGTGTCTGAACACTGGGTGTTGAGATGCACCTCCACCCCTGGAACTGCATCAAGGCCCAGAGAAAGCAGCTGAGATGAGAAGAGCCAGGAGACATGGAGCCAGCCACTTTAAAGAGGCAGCAGGTAGGGGGATGTGGCATGGGAACAGGTAGCTGGTACAGATGCAGGTTGTCCAAAAAGTGAACAGTTGGAAGACAGAGTAGAAGAGTTATGGATAAATAGAAAATGCATGTAAAAGGGCACAGAAGCTCTGTATTCTCTAATAATTTTATTTAGGAGACTTGACTGTTTTATGTAATGCTCCTACTACAACTGCATGCAATAGTCTTGTGCTGTTTTTGTTGATTAATCCTTGAGAAAAAGGGAAATACTGTTATCTTCACTTACAAATGAGATATTGAAAATAACTGAGACACTGAGCCACAGTAGGGAAATGAACCTACCTTCCCTAACAGAAATTTACTTTCTAGATTGTGTTTTGAGAACTAACTATGCATGTATTATTTAAGGATTTTTTTTCTCTTTTTTTCAGTAGGAAGAATGGCAAAAAAAAATTGCCAGCTCTAGAATGTATCTGGCCCATCAGCCACTGTCTATGCATAGGAACTGAAAAATGAGGAAAGGGAAATGGAGTTTGTGGGAGAGGAGACCACTCATTCCATTTGGTTTAATTTGTTTTGCTCTTTTCCATGTTGGTTATGCTTTTGTGGGGGGGTGGGGAGGTGGTTAGTAGATTTATTTTGCAGATGACTATGAGAATAGACAGCAGCAAAACAAAGCTTTATTTTAATTTACCCTCAAATTTGAAGATGAAAAGCATATGAAATTAATTGGGAGGTACAGTCAGCACCACTCAGTGCTCCACTCTTGCTGACCCATTAACAACATTTGAGTGTTGTGGGAAAGATGAGTCCCCTCCTTAGACTGCTCTAGACAGTCTCTAAATTAAATAATTTGGACATAGTTACTTGTTACAGGCACACAGCTGTTCTTATTGCCTCATGCAGATCATTTACTGAGTTCATTTGTTGCGAGTAATTCCTTACTGTATTCTCTTGACCGCCATTTACTCTCACAGGTCTGGCAATAGAAGGTGGGAATGCAATCCTGTGTTGGAAATGTATTTTTTCACCTTCTTCTCTTGGGAAGACATTTGTTGCAGAAGTGCAGACATACTCAGTTTTGTATGTATTTGAGCATATACTTGGTGCTTCAATTATATTGTCTTGCTTACAGTTTGAGGGGTCTGCCATTGCAGGCTTTATTTTGTCATATTCACAGAAGTAGTCCTCTTTACATTCTTGGAGACCAAGAATAACTTCTTGGGAGTTAGAGATATAGATTTGGGGCTCAACTCCTCATAATTACAAAGAATTTTTTAAATCAGCTCCGAAGTACGTGAGCTGCATTGGTGAGGAGAGCAGACAGGATACCAGGACAGCATTACTTGGGTATATTGTTGTTCCAGTGGAGCTCCCTTCCTGAACAAAGCATTAATAAAGAAATTCCTTCATAAGAGATACTCCACCCAGGAATGTTTCAGGGCACAAGTGTTCTATTGTGTCTTGATGTGGAGGAGATACTATTATTACTTACCACTGATACTGTGCCACCGGTGTGTTTAGTGGTTTGTAAACAGTAATAAAAATAGGTCTTTGAAGCCCTGAAGGGCTAATATGCTAAAGAAGTGCCAGTAGAAGCAAAAATGGCAGGGAAAACAGGGATTTAAAAACCTTTACTTGCTTTGGTAAACAATTACTATCATAAGAATCCCATTTTGAGACTTCCTTTGTTTGAGTGGGAGTACTGTAACCAAATGCAGTTGGTAAGTTGCATACCAACTTTTTTCCTCATTGTGTTTTTTAATAGTCCTATCTTGTGGTGGGGTCTAGACTCAAAGACTGGGGCTTCACACAGGCTGAGAAAGAGAAATAGAAATGGCCAGGGGCAAGTAGGCACTGTGTGTGCCAATTTCTCTGTTGGTTTTTACTCTGTCCATCTGGGCTAACTAGACCAAAGTCTGTGATGTGACTCCTGGTTTATATCTACAGAGCAGAGTCTGGACCAGCCTTGCTGCCAGCTCGTTGGTCTTGTCCTTTCATAGTGAACTAATTTCAGTGTCAATCCTTTCCTCTCAAGATTTGCACTTGGTGTTTGAGGGCAGGGGGTTTCCTATGATGTGTGTGGTGGCAGAAGGAAGAACCTTTTGAGGTGTGTAGTGCTTGAAAGACCCTGTCTATAGGGCACTGAATGTATTTCTTCTTTTTTCAGGTTGCTGGGTCCATGGTGGCTCCCCACAGGGCTGGCAGGGCAGGGCCTGGCCACCAGGACGCGGTGACACAGACGGGCACCGCAGCAATCGCTGTGGTGGCATGGCAGGGCCGGGGCCGGGCTGTGGGGCTGAGTCACGCTCGGGTTGGGGTCAGGCCTGCCCCACCACAATCTGGTGCTCACGGGGCAGGGCTGGAATGATGGTGCAGGACCATGGTCAAGCCGAGAAGTCATGTCAGGACCAGGCCTGGTGACAGTGACCGGGGTCAGCCGTGGCCCTGTCATGGCCAGGCAGGCCAGGGGTGAGGTAGCCGGGCCTGAGGCCGAGTTGGGTGTCAGCCTAGGGGTCAAGGCAGAGGCTGTGCACAGGCTGAGCTGGGGATGCAGCTGGGCTGTGAGTGGAGCACAGCCCAGCGGGACAGCGTGCGCTGGAAGGCAGCTCCCCGGGGAAGGAGGGAGGGCTCACCCCTGCTGAGGCCTCTGGCTGTTGTCTTCGCGACACCTTTGTCCTTAGACAAAGGCTCTGCTCTTCCCAAGCTGGTCCAGGGCCCAGGCAGCCAAACCCACAGGAGTGGGTAGGACATTCTCAGGGCACCTTCACCTGTGCTCATTCAAACACAGGCCTTGTACCTCATCTTTCAGACTGCTGAGACTAATGTTTGCATTTTCAAGTGACCAAACAGTGTAAAAGTGAAAATCACAAAGATTATTATTGTTATTATTGAGCTCACTTTCTGATGTCACTAGGGTTGCCAAAAGTAAGATGGTGTTGAAACTGATGAAATTTAAGCAAAGACTTACGGTTAAGTCATAGGCAGACATTTTCCAAGTCCAAGCTTAATGGTAAAAGTAGAATTTATTGAACTCTGCCTATATAGATAAATTGACCAGCCTTCAAGAATAAATAGGTCAGACACAGCAGAGCAAGCAAGCACTAACTATTGAGTAGACAGTCAATATGGGAGTTATTCTGGAATAACTAATTCAGAATGCAGATGCAGAACAGTCCAATTTTTTTAGGTTTTCCATGGATTTGTGACCCAATTACAGTCTTGTGCACCTTGTAGGAAGTCTGCACACTTTCCAGGTGTGTCCTTTCCAACAGTAATGTCTCTATATTCTCAACACCCTCTGTCTCCTCTGCAATTCAAGTGCAGAAGTTAAAGTAATAGTTGATATTAGTTGGAATTGGAAATTGCCATTAGGTGGAAGAAGACAGCTTTCCATACTATGCAAGCAGAGAGTCATTGAGGTGCCTGTATGAGAAGAGAATGATTTTCTCATGCTGACAGCTTCTGTGTCCCAATACCTTCAAGTCCTTGCATGTATTTCAGAAATAATAAATTGGTTATGCCAGTAATTCAAAAAAGTGTTTTGCAGAAACACATCTGATTCGCGTTCAGAGTGGCTGGCTATCTCCCCATGCCTACTGGCACAGCTGTGCTCCAGTGGTGTGCTCAGGTGACATGTGTCACATAGGCCTGTCAAGGCTGCAGCACCTGCTTTCCCTAGTGAAGCCCAAAGCGCTGGAGTTTTGCAGGATTTGGTCCCTGATGTGCTTCAAACTCCCGCATCCATCCAGACATGCAGCACTTGCACCTCCCGCAGACGTGGCTCTCGGCCTGGCCAACAGCTGGGGGCAAAGCTACTTGGGCTGTGTCAGGACTCCAGCTGATGTTCACTGGTTTCTGTCAGATACTGTTTTGATGGCATTTGAAAATTGTTGTGACTATCCATCTCCTTTTCTTCTTTTAAATTTCGGTTTTGCCAGTGGTTTGTTTATACTGAATTTAATTAATCCTTTAAAATCTTTTTTTCTCTCTGAATCTAGTTTTCAAATCAAGTGGTGTCTGGCCCACTGGAGTTTTGAATTTTGGGCACAGAGACCCCATTTTCTTTTCTGTTCCAGAAATTTAACACAGGGCTATCTAAACTAGGGCCTGACCTCTGTTTGGCCTTTCCTGTACTTGTTTTAAATTGACAAATTATGTATTTCTTTGGAGCTTAGAGTCTGAAAAAATTCACTACTTAAGTATTTAATGCAAGAAATTCATTAAAGCAGGTAGGGGAAAATGGGATTTGTTCTGAGGACATGTGCATCTAAAAGTTCACAGGAAATGTATTTCTAATCCTTCTTTGCAGCTAAATTATTATGTTTACACTGTTAACTATAATATACTGTATTCAAATGTCTGCATTTTAAACTTTTAACTGAAACTATCTTCTTTTTCTCAGTCTTACATCAGAAATAAATAAATCCATATACCGGTACCATATTAACTGTGACCCAACACATCAAAACCACAAAAGCCAAGAGTAAATGATGAAAAGTACAGTATGTTTACACTTTATAGTGCATAAATTACATTTACTTTGTTGTTGGAGTAATCAAGGAACTGTAATACTTCTAAATATCTTTGGATTTTTAGATCAGCAGGGGTCTGAGTGCAGAAAGCTGCACTGGCGAAAAGCTGCAGCACTGTGTCTGGGATGCTCTGCAGTCTCTTTCTCCATAATAGACTTGTGTGTTCTTAAAGACATATTTATATGTGTCTATTTATGTGTTCTTTCATATATGTGAAATTATACACATGTAAATATAATATTTTAAAGTATTATTATACTATAATATTTCCATTTCCAGTGGAAGAGTTGTGATAAATTATGAGAGTCTAAGGTACTATAGCAGAGGATCTCTGTGTAAGTATATATTACATATATGTATATAAGCGTTGCATTTCCAGATGAAAAACACCCACTGCGTCAACTTTTAAAGCTTTCATTAATTCTTATGACCTATTTCCTTAGTTTAAAGCGATGTAAATGAGGCTTTTGTAGTGTTACAGTAACATGCAGGTACACTGACCTGTCTTACTTCTGTTGTCCAGAACTGTGAACTCTGCTCAATGTGAGACTCTGCACAATTATCTGAGATTGCAAAGGTGTATTTTGAGAGCCCTAGGCTTCTGGCTTAGCTCTGTACAAGCCTGGTTGGAGCCTCTCAGTTTCAGAACTCTGTCCAGACCCATGGGCCATCATACACTAACCTGCTTGTAGAGGTGAGGATTTGCTCTTAATTTGAAACCAATTCCTCTCCTACAGAGTGCTCACCTAGCCTGTGTTTTGCTTCTTGCATTTGGGGTTTTTTTCTCTATATTGTTTGTTAGGAAAGGTTTTTCATTAAAAAGTCAAACAATAACACGAGGGATAGTGTCTGCATTTTATGTCTTTGTAAGGCAGTTAACTTTACAATACATGACTGAGCTGTAAATTACTTGCAATAGACGACTGTCTCTTTGCATGCTATCAATATTTGTAGAAGTTCGTTGTAATCAACTAGCAGCTCTACCCTGGCAGAGTAAATATGTCTCTGTTAATCATTAGCTTCAGATTTATGGAGAGACCTGATCCTCAGCCTTTCAACCCATTGTGTGGTACACAGAGTATACATCTTACATTTCCATGTAAGATTTCTGGGACAGAAATTCAGAAGCTCACAATTTATTCCTGGCATGCAGTGGTTTTGGACTGAGACTACAGCTATGACTGCAAATAAATCAGAATCTTTACATGGAGAATTATATCCATTGGCTCTATTAGCATGTATTAATATTAATAGAAATTCCTATTAATGAAGTAATCTCATTAGAGACATTAATTACTACCATTCAGAAGCTATGTGACACACTTTAAGTGATAAGTGACTTTTCTTTCCGTTGCATCATGGGTTTGTTTTGTTATTACCATACAATATTGGTAGGTAGCTTGCAATGTAACACCCTTTTTTCTAGACTGTCAATAGAGCTTTCCCCTGTATTGCATGTGTTGTGAAAGGAATGGCAGAGATTCAGCCCATGCTGGGGAGTCACCAACAGCTGTGACATTCCTAGTGGTATCCCACCTCATTCACTCTTAGTGACCAGCTGCCCAAAGGACTAAAAGCTTTCATTTTCTAGGTATAACTGCTAAAAGATCTGTACTTACAGACTTTTCTGTTTGTTCCAGCAGGGCTGAAATTATGTTTTCACTGTAAATCTGGGGTAGCTGCTAAAGAAATAATTTCATGTTAAAAGTAATGTCTTGAGGCATTGGTACACCTTGAGATACATGATTAATCACCCTCAGCTCCCGTGATCTCAGTTTTCAATGCTCTGTTTTGAAAACTTAACTTTTTGAAAGCAGTCATTGAGCTTCTCATTTCAGAGCTTTAACTGAGAGCTTCTGATTCCTGAGCTGCCAGAACAGAGAGGAGTTATGTAGTCAGCATGAGAATTAACCTTTGTTCTTGCCTTTACAACATTTCCTAGTTTTCCATTTCAAAGGAAAATGTCGTTCTGTGCTCTTGCTCAGGAAAGCAGACAAAAGCTTCAAGGGGAAAGGAGTGTTGGACTTGATGAAGGAAAACAGCAGCTACTGTAAGTCAGTATATTAATTTCACATAGTTTAATATGAGAAGCTAATGTTTTGGAGAAAACAGAGGTAACTTTTGGTCACTGTACAGAGGGTGCTGAAGTTAAAGAATTGTAGACACAAAAGTCATTGTGGTTTATAGAGTAGAAGCATTTGATGTCCATTGGGAGTCCAATGTTTCGTGTATGCTCATAGTCTCACTGTCTTTGTGGATTGTGTGTAATGAATGCACACAATGCCACTGGATTAGGCTATCTCAAAGCAGGTGATCAGCTTTAATTTAAATGAATAAATTTGTTGAATAGAGATAGTGTAATAGTGTCAGATTTTGTGATTTATTCTACTTTTTAATTAAGAAGAGGAGAGGTAGAAATGGAAGGGTTTTCCCCATGAGCAAAGTAAAACTTTCATTAAGGGCAGAAAAGATGTTCTACCTTTAACTCACATATTCCCTGACTGTATCCCTGGCACACAGAGCAGGTCTTAATGTGTGAATCTGATTCCTGTTAAAAAGTGTTCTAAGGACAAAATTATATTTCTCTTTGCAGGTATCTGTTTATGTAGCCCTACTTGCTGTTTAAAGGATATTGTTGACTGCATATCAAATTCATGTGCAGAAGTGGTATCTTTGTGTTTTAAGTACTTCTGCCTATTAAATGTACAGTCTGGGAGGAAAAACTAGAGAAGATTAATTGCTTTTCTCTTCCTTCTGTCTTCTGTCTCTTGGTTTTGTACATTACTGGAATATAAAAATTTAGGGATAATTATGAGCTGGCAACATCATGCAACCATTAAAATGAAATTGAAAACATATGCCATACAGTTCAGTGCTGGGCACCCCTGGCCTTCAGGTGAATATTTCTTCTGTGAATATTTCACTTCCAGTTGCTCCTTTCCACGCAGGGTTGTCACCACTAGGGGACTCTCCCTCCCGCGGCCTGACCTGGTGCCTGTTCAGGAGAGTTGAAGTCCTTCCATTACATTTATTGGTCAGTCCCAGACACTGAACCCATACACTCTTTATTCTGCATTGTTGTGCCACATCCTCTGTGCCCATGCACATCTTTTGTTCTATTGCTCACATACCCAGATAAATATATCTGAGGGCAACTTAGTGGGTTAATGGGCATTATAAAATGAATGCATAATGACAAAAATGGCAGAAGAATGAAAAGGATGAACACGTAGAAAACTATTATTTCAGGGAGAGAGAAAATTAAATTTGAGCAGCAACAACCTAGCAGGTTAGATTCAAGCATTATTGATTGCCAACACATTTTGTTCATCAAAACAGAGGAGACCTTGACTTTTCAGAGAATTACTGCAGAAATGCTTAATTTTACAAATATCAAATAAAAAAACAAGTGAATTTTCAGTTAGATCTTTTACATTGTCTTGTAGTATGTACAACCAAAACATGGGAGTCTTTTTTCCTCTGTGATTCATCTACTTGTGCATAATGTCTTACATGTAATAATGAGGCTGACTTGGTTCATTTTTATTAGCCAAAGAGACAACAGTAAGAAAGAAAAATAAACAAAACATGCTTTAATGTGAGTAAAAGTATACTAGCTACTAAGAATAAAGACTGCCTTAGAAAACAGACCTGTAGTGTGTCTGACGTGCTAGGAAACAGTGTGTTGACTCATTGTTTTTCTTCCTGGTAGAATTAACCTGCCACAGGAGCTTCTCTGGCACCTTGGAAACCAAAATGTTGTTGTTATTGCTATTATACGTTTCTAGGAAATGACAGATAATAATTTTTTTCAAATTATTTCAGCTGTGGTAGCCTTTGCCTTGGTCAGTAATACTTCTTTTCCCTTTTTTTTTCTAAATAAGATGACAACTTGGAAGTAAAATGTCTTTAAATTGTTTTCATAAAATTAAAAGGAACTATAAGTAAGAAAATATACTTGCATATGCATTTGTCCTGGTTTGGGACAAATTTGCTAGGGAACTTCCAAAGGGATGTTCCCTAAAGGGTAAAATTCAGCAGCTCTTCCCCCCACCTGTTTGGGTGATAAACCACCTTCGAGAAAAGTAGAAAAGTCTGTTTATTTAACAAGGAAAGTATTCACAAACATGAGAAAATGAAAAATATTAAACAATGGAGCCTCTCATTGTTCTGAAGAGATGGCACATTCAGAGAGAGTCCTTTGTAGTTCAGAGTCCTTTTCGTGGGTGTGTCTTTGGCTTTCTCTCAGTCTCTCCGGGACTCGGGTCTGTGTCCGGGCCTCAGTGCAGCTTGGGGGACCCCTGGGTGATAGTCCTGGTGTTCCCAGACCGAGCAATGGCTGAACAGTTCCAAAAAACCCCTTCTGGCCTCAGCTAACGAGAGGAAGAACCAGTGAAAGCAGCAAGGGAAAACTCCCCATCTGTCTGCAGAGCGGAGAACTCCGAGAGCACTGCTTACCTCTGTGTTTTGAATACAGCCGCCAAAAAAATTCCACCTCTTTTCCTTCTCCCCCACTTCACTCTCAGATCTAGTTTTAAAAGTGCAGAACTTATTTCTGGGCAGAGCAGACAAGTGGGGATACAATCCAGCATCATAAAGTTGCCCCAGGACAGTGTTTTAGAGCTACTTGTGGCTGTGACAACAGACAGAGTTTTCTAGAAAAATAGCTGGTCATAGAAGTGGTGGAGTTTTACAGTTCACCAGTGCAGTGTAATGTACAAAGTGGTGGGAAGGGGATAAGTTGAAGTTAAAAAAAAAAAAAATTAGGAAACAACAGGTTCTTCAGGCATTGATTTTTAATTGATCTCTAGCCTTTTCTTCCTGAGAAAGAAAGGAATATGAACAGAGTAAAGAGAAAAACTTGGTTTAGGTTACTGCAAGTTATCTGCCCTGCTGTATTTTTTATCTAATGCTTTCAACACTACTTTTTTCTGCAGTCCTTTCAGTCTTGTATTTTCAGACACTGAGAGCTTTGATCCAATGAGTGAATTTGATCTGTTTATTCTTCACCTGGTGCAATTCCTCATTCTTTGTAGTTGCTGATTATCTGTTCTCTTATGAAGTGTGTGGTAAGAGTCCTTTAGAGTCAAATCCTGTTCTGCTAAATTCAATAGGAATAATCATTTCTGCTTTAGCAAAAACCTCTGTCCTCTGCAAACAAGTGCTGTCCCCAAATGTCCTATTTGGCAACCCAGTTTCTACTACCTTGAACACGTGTTCCTCTTTATATTCAGAGAGAAGATGGTAAGGAAAATGCCTTTCCACTTACAGTAGCAATTAAAGCTCCTTATTATCCTAATAGGAAGTGGCAGGGGAGGCTACACATCTATTGACAGTATTTATGATAACCCACATGAAAGTCCAGAGCATACAAACATTTAGGGTAACTTTTCCCTGGAGATATCTGTAAGAAATACTGGGACAGCCTTGTGCCAATAAGGAAGAGATGTTTTTAAAAACAGTGCAAAGAAGCTGCTCCTGAGTGATTCATTGGTTTAGACGCTGTGTAGAATAATAGATGGGAAAAGATAATGAGCCTGGCAGGTCATTTAGGGTTGCTGCCTGCACTGGTTTGTGGAGCAGTCTCCTGTAAGTAATCCTGGGAATGGATTTCCCTTCAATCCCACAATAGTTTATAGATATTTTTCCCAGTCACAATGATGTTGTCTCCTCTCAAAAGGTAGTGGTTCCAAGTGTACAAAATAGCTGTAGGCAAATGAGGAGTAAGGATGGATGGAGCAGACTGGGAAGCAGGATTGGTACATTTGGTTTAGAGGGCAATAGGTGTTTTGACACTCCTAAAGTGCAGTGTCTCAACACATAATGTGTAATCCAAGTAACAATAGTGCTGCCTCAGAGGCAAGTTCATTGCAATACTGAGTGCAGATACCATCTCCTGCTGTAATTGTTTCTTGAGATGGGCTTTCCTTCTGGCTCACAACTGATGTTCATTAGTGTCATGAGGGGGCACATAAACTTGACAGAGCAGGTATGTAGGGAAATGATGTGGTTTGGCTGGGAGTCATCGGGAAGGAGAAATACTTAACACTCGTGCGATACTGCAACTGCGTATCGTGTATCATACTCATTAACTATTATTCGTTACTCAAATAACTACAAATATAGGGCTCCATATATGGGCCTGCGTGTGTGTATATATATAAATATGCACAGGCAGTTTAAAGGATTTATTTGATGAGTTGAGCATGACAGCACAATTCAAAAGCAGCATATTCACAGATAACGACTACATATAATGCCAAACATGTAGCAGTACAGACTTTACAGTGTTTAAGCAATGAAGTCAGTGTTTGTGCACGACTTTAACTCCGTTTCTCAGTGCAAGGCGCGTTCGTGCAGTGCCTGGTATGGTCGATGTTAGAGTGATTGTGGGGTTTTTATATTTCTCTTTGCTCTGGAATGCGTAAATGTGCGGCAAACAGCTGTTTCGCTGTCCATCCTGTCGCTTCCCGGCCGCGGGCGCTCGGGTGGCGGCGCTGCCCCGGGACGCGCCGGGAGCGGGCGCCGGGCGGTGC
>VYZP01004026.1:18245-41696 GCA_013400635.1 Hypocryptadius cinnamomeus | reverse complement strand
CCTCAGCTTAGGGGGCCCTCCGGGGATTCCCCGGGAAGCCCCCCCCACTTCCACACTGCATACTACAGAGGGGCACAGCTCCAGGTCTGAGCTCAACCAGGGCAAGTTGGAAATGCCCTGCCCCTCTTATAAAGCCAGTTCTTGGCATCCTCCCCTCCACACACTGGAAATTTCAGCTGTTCAGGGGAAGAGTAATTTGGGCTCTTAATTCATCGGTTTATCTTGTACCACCAATTCATTTTAAAATGTTGCTCTATATAGAATCATAGGATTGTATTCTAGAATCATAGAGTGGCTTGACTTGGAAGGGACCTTAAAGTCCATCCAGTTCCAGCCCCTGCCATGGGCAAGGACACCTAACTCAGGTGTGTCAGGTGATCCAACCTGGCCTTGAACACTTCCAGGGATGGGGCATCCACAGCTTCTCTGGGCATTCCATGGCAGTGCCTCACCACGTCACAGTACACAACTAATACAGATGGGAACATATATCTCTGGTCCTATGCCCTCCCAAAATGCTGTTGAAACCCCTTTTTGGCCCCACACGTTAGAGCATGGTGAAGAGGAGTGCAGGGAGCAGCTCTGGGTACCACTCAGGCTCTGGGGGCTGAGGAAGGGCTGGAAGCCCTGGTGCCAGGTCCAGATGGCAGAAGCAGGACTGCCTGAGGCTGGGCTCCAAACAGCACAGTGTGATTTCTCTGTGGGTCAGCTTTTTTACGAAGAGGATGAGGTAATCAAGTGTCCATATTCACCTTGCCTAAGCACTCAGATAAGCCAGTCTGGAGTATGGGATATCCAATTTCTTGTTTCCCTGCAAAGTACACACGTACATATCTGATCATGACCAGTATGTACATATAACTAGAACTGATCCAAACCTGTCCAAGCAGGCAAGAATTTACAGTGCATTTGTACCAAGACTGTAGAAAAATATGGTTGCACTTTGCAAAACATATGTTAATCTGTTCCATTTTACCTTGGGCAAGCCAATGGTATGTGTTTCATCTTGATAAGGAAGCCCTGATCTCATCTGGGACATTGCTTTTCTAATGTATCCCTAGTAATGATGATGACAAATCTAGTCAACAAATAATTGGTATTATTGGGTGAATGTAATGCTTGATGTCCTTAGATCTTAGCTAGACATAAATGCTGTAGATGAATCAGACTGCACCGATCATTCACAGTTCATGGTTGCCCTTTTCAGGGTCAGTACTTCTGTCTTCAGCTCCTCCTTGAGTATAACTACAACATGTTCTAAAAATCAAGTGCTGGCTGTGAATCTTCCAAGTTGAAGCTGTTTTGTCTGCCTCCCTTACTAAAAGAAATAGCAAACCAGTGTTTCCCTGGTTTGTTGAAAACTCTTTGTGAATCCTAAGAGAGATGAATGGTGTCCAAATTTGTATATTGTTCATTTTCCTTGTTCCAAGTTGAGACACAGATTTGCCAAAGCACTCCTTCCCACAGAAGGTAAATCTGAAGTGTGAGCTGTATGCTCCCAAGCAGTTATTAATAAATTTAATCAGCAATAATTGTCCAAAATAGATGCTTGCAAAGATTAGATTACCTTTGGCTTCACCTCCCTGCCTAAGAATACTCTTTTATAACAAGAGGTTGCAGTGCAAATGGCAGTGGTTTTCTATAGCTGCTGTCCAAGACATACCTGCTAAGTCAATGCCAGTGGTTAGGTGAGGGAATGTTCACATGCTTTGCACTGCTGGGCAATTGAATCAATGCATAATTGACTCACTGCACAAATCTGCATCTTAGTAAGTAAGAGTATGAATGCCAACACACCCCGTTCTTTCATTCACTCACTCAGAATGGCTTTCAAGAAAGAGATTTTGATACCTTTGCAGGCAAGAGTGGATTTAGACTTGTCCCTGAAATAACTAAGAAGGTAAATACACTCCAACATTCTCTTGCTTATTTTGGCTGCATTTGGGGAACAAAAATTTAAAGGCTTCCTTCTGGAGCATGGTGTCCTTGCCTCCACTGCCCCCACTCTTTGGCTGAGTGCACCCTTGTGTGTTGCAGCTTGTTCTGGGCATTTGTCTGCAATCTCTGCATTTCTGCCTGTACCTATTCCCACTCACTGTCTTTCTTCTCCCGTGTCTCCCAGTGAGGATTTCCCCACTTTAAGGAGAACAGCATTAGAGGGAGAAAGCAAAGTGCCTGGTTCACAGCCCCATCACCCAGGAGTCAGTGCCAAGTTGACCACAACTGCTGCACCACTTCATCTTCCAGAAGGTTTTGGGCTCTCATCTCCTCCCAGGAACAAATTGTATTGAGAGATTCTGATGGCCAAGCAGCTTTCCCATTTTCAATCACAGTCCCTGATGACAAAGAAGCCTCAGTGAACATGAGGCAGGTAAGCAGCCAGGAAAAGGAGTGAAACAATTAAAGGAGATTATAGATAAAGGAACCTGGATTAACTTGGCATGGTAGAAACTCACAAAGCTCTTGTTTAAGGGGAACCAGAGTTATTACTCCCTCCTCCATCTTCATGGCATTCTATCTCCTGAAAATCAATGGGAAAGTTGATCCTGGAAATATGAAACAGGTTCACTACAAAATGAAGAAGTTGCACTTGTCAGTGAAGCTTTGCAAGCAAGAAGAAACAAATGCTTATAATTCCTGAAAACCAAGATGAAACATGGATCACTGGCCTGCACAAAGTAAAAAGGAACAGAGTAACACACATTGTTCAAAGTGCAACCATATTTTTCCACAATGCTTCTGAGTGAAGGATGCATTGTTTGATTTCTGATTTCAGTATCTAAGGACCCCTGTGAACAAGAGCTTGACCAGTCTGGAAGGAGAACACTGAATATCTGCTTTCACCATCACAGTTACAAGATAGATGCCAAGTCATCTGTTTCCTGCAGATGAAATAAAATATTTTCCACTATTGACTTCCACCCAGCTCTCAGAGCCTAAAACTAATAGGGAAATTTCCTGGAGTTGCAAAACTCTTCCCATGGAAATTTAGGGCAGCTCAGATATTTGAATTTCTTCTTGAATGAATACATTGGTCCAAATTCATGTCTCTGCATTAATTTACCCAGAAGATGGCAGTGCCTTTCCCAGCACCTTCCCCCATCCTCAATATTCCCATGCAGCCCTCAAACTCTTTTTATCAAAACTTTTCCATTTTTTATCCTGCTTCTCTGAGAAGCAGAAACCACTAAAAGCAAAGCCTCGCTGACTTCCCTACATCACCTTGCTGACACGGTGGCATTCTCAACACCTCTGATGAAACATTTCCCAGTGTGCATTCTAGCAAGGATCCAACAAGTATGTGCTTCTGCTTACCAACTCACTGAGATGAGCTGATCTCACAGGTCCACACAAATACCTGGTGGTCAATACCTTTGGGTTGTGTCTCTATCTGATTTCAAGATGAGGTTGTTGCCCCTCTGCCCAGGTGAGTGAGACACCATTTGAAATCATAAGCAGTCTAAATAAGGCGACCTACCAAGAGCAGTTGGCATGGGTGAGCCTCCAAACATGGAATATTAAACCCCCATTGGATTATGTGGGTGGTAAAAAGCTTCCACAGGTTAAAGGAAAGTCTTGTTATCCTTTAAAACCCATCACTTGAGTAGGATCTGGAGCTCACAAGACAATCTCTGTGGAAGAACATCCATCAGTCGTCGTTAGTGTTTCTGACAGCTTAACAGACACAGAAGTGACAGGCACTGAATAAAAGCATTTCTAAATACACATCTTCTGCTTTAGTCAAGATTTATTGCAGAGATTATACATGATTGCTCCAGTTTTCTTTTAGAGAATCATCACTATGAATCAGCATCCAGGAGCCCCCTTCATACACAGTGTTTAGATTGCAAGAGTTAATAATTGAATGAAATCATTTCTATATTTAAGAAGGCAGCATATAAATCTTCAGACAGATAGTGGACAGGGTGACTCACTGTGCTATTTCTCCTCCTTCCCTAACCCCTCTCCCTTCCTTTTCTTTATTCATATACTTAGTTCCTCACAGCCTATAGCTGGTGAAAGGATAAAAGCCATGAAAAATAAGGGGATTTGCTCCTGTTTATCTTCCTCCATTGGAGTAACGACTGCCTAAGTGAAAAACAAAGCTGAGGCCTGAAAGGAGCCTGAATCCCAGTCTGTTTGGAGGGCATGACCCAGCTGAATCTTCAAATCTCTGTGCTGGAAGATGACTGCCAATGTACACAAGAAACAGGAGGAGGATGACCTTGTACCTTCACAGTCTGCTTTCTCCCATGCCACAGGGAAAAGTGCCTATAAATATAGTTTCAAAGAGTGCAACCTATTGGTTGTACAAGTTGTTTTCTGGGTACAGAGCTGTTCAGAGATGTCAGATTTCCTTTTCTGTCTAAATGACATCTACGATTTTATTTGCACCATAGTATGCTAGAGAAACCCAAAACCAGAGACACTCTTTAAAAGAACTAACACCTTAATTTTTTTGTTGTTGTTCTTCTCACCATATAAACTTCAAATAATTCTACACAAAACATTTAAGATGCTCTATTAAGACAAAGAATGCCGTTTACTGTAGTGAATTTTCAATAATATCTGGTTAGTGGAACAAAGTATTACTGTTAACTTAAATTTTCCAACATTATTATAGAAGACTGATTCCATAATTCCAATTATATGTCACCCCAAATTTATACTTTATATCTTTCATCGGCCTGTTTTCTTGGGATTCCAAGCCTGGGCCATGATGAAGACAATTTCATGTTTCAAGGATAAAATTCTTCTAATTGATATTCTCACTCAGGTCTGTTCAAAGCAGTGGAACAATTAACTTCATATACCAGTTATGCTCATTGGCCATATCTCACCTTTACACTTTAGCTCAACACATTTCCCATTCATTTCAGCTCTCATTCTAAAAGTGATAAATTCACTTTTTATATGGTGCTTATTAATTCAGCTATGCTGTCTGAAATTGGTATGGTAATTTTAATTCTCTTTAAAATCCTTACTACAGAAAAAGCCAGAGCAGTTCTGATTTTGGACTGTCATTGCCTGAACGTATATTGGTAGGAAGAGTAAATGGATCATGAAGAACCATGTGTTAATTGCTTCAGAAATCAATATGCTCAACTTGAATATCCCAAAGCAAAGACTGTCCTTTGGTGTGTCAAACCACAAATATTTTGTGCTCGCTTGCTTTTTCCCCAGCTCTGAGTACACCACAGACTTATTGCCCTTCTATTCCATTTGGGGTTGTGATCAGAAAGCTGTGTCCTGAAAGATTAGATGCCATAAATATTGGGGTAAATGGACCCACTGGCACTGGAAGAGTTTGTGTGTTAGTCTGATAAATCAGCTACTTTAGCTCCAGACATGAGAATTAATTCTTTTTAAACAGTGCTTTTTTAACTGCAGGAGACTGAAATCCTTACTTCTTCAGCCAGCTGTTACAGCACTCCCCAGGCAGTGCTGCACACGATACCTGCTGTGGGGGTTTTATTCCTGTTGTACTGTTATTCTCCCCTGCAAAGGCACTTGCCACTTTAAGCTCAAGCAGAACAAATGCAAATGCCAACATTTTGGGGCTCTGAAACAGCATGTCCCCTTGTACCATCACCAGACGAGGTCATTTTCACCAAATATGTAATGTATGCCTGGTTTAAGACTCAGCCAGACTGAATTAAACTGACTTATTTTAAGTCACAATGCTATAATCAGCATCCCTAGGTTATTTCTTGCTCCTCCATGAAGGCCAAATGCCTTTTCCTTCCAAAGTCTGTGTCAACTTTGAAACCATTTACTTTTCCGAGTGTTTCTTCACAGAACAATTCTCTAGCCACAAGCTCTTCATCAAAATAATCTCAGGATTATTAAGTTGTAAGTCCCTTTGGTCACAGGTGGCACATACTGCCAGCTCCAAGCATTTGCTTTGGAGGTCACATTACAGGACAGCTACTCAGGTATTACTCCACTGTCCTGGACACCAGGCTTTTGGATAATGTTCATTTAGCTGTTCTTCCAATGGAATAATCAAGGCCATCTCCTGGAAGCAATGCACCTGCCCATGGCCATTGCAGGACATGAATATCATCTGGTTTCCTACACTTGCCAGCTGGCCAGGAGATCACCGCTGAAAGAAACCACAAAGTTCTGTGCTCCCCCTGCCACACACAGCTCCTGTTCTGCCACTCTATGTCCATAGCTACACCAAATCACTTCATCGCAGTGGGCAGCTGAGCAAATGACAGCCACCACAGGGGCTTTGTCTGACAGCTGCTTCACTTGTGCACTTGACCAAATTACAAAGACTTCCTGGGCATTACTGGGATGAGCCAAAGCGAGGGCTCATATGAAATTATTTTAATCTACATGTACAGGAATAAAAACTATGTGATCCACTGTTAAGCACAGGGGAACATTTATCATGCCATAACTGTAAATGCCATGTTGGTTTTGTATCACTGTGCCTCTCATTATTGGAGCAAATGAGGCTTGGGTGACATCGGCTGCCACATTCCAGCTGCTTTTTGAAGTGCTTCCACCTGTTGTTTTGCCCTTCTTGGACCACAAGCAGTTACATTTAATGGATCCTTGTCATACCAGAGGAAGATCATTGTTGAACAGCTTCTGTCACACAGACAATGCTCTCAGGATTTACATAATTTTCACTCAACAGCTACCAGGGTTGGGCTGAAAGAAGTCTGCCCTCCCTGGGGTTCCTGTGTGGCAACCAAAAATTAGTAAATAAATAGAAGAAGAAGAGAAGAGAAACTCAGCTTTCTCAGAGTCCAAAATAACATCAAGAATGCATCTGAATTACTCCACCCTCTACCCCCAAGTGGAAGAGGAAGAGCCATGCTCTCTCCCTCCCCTACCTGAAACTGTTGCTCCCTCCTCTACCCAAAACATTTGCTCCATACTTCCTGGCTATAGCTGTCAGGAAAAGTGCCTTCTGTCCTTGGAAGACAACCAGTGACCACAGGCATTGCCACACAGGATGCTAGATCCTGGCAGCACAACCAGCCTGCCCTACAGGTCTCCACTCTCTGATGCAGAGTAGGATGGCATCTCCCTGGAGATGATCTCCAGAGTATGTGCAGGGGCCCAGCAATGGGCATCTCCCTCTGTGTCACTTGTATGGAAATGTGTCAAGGACTCCTTGACCAAAAGGATTTGTCTTCAAAGATACGGGTCTTTGAAGGTGAGACATCACCTTTGGAGAACGTCTAAGAAAAAAATAAGCTTTGCAACCTTTCATTGTGTTTTACCCATTTTATCCTCCATGTGCCCCAGCTGTAACACATTTCTGTTTCTCCTTCACCTCTCTGCTATTGTTTTGTTACCATGTTTGTCACTGCAGATGCTGCAATCTTTCGACAGATGCTGCAATCTTCTTGCTGTAGAGTTCCATTAACTTCAACAATAACGTCAATAAATAATTTATTTCCCTTAAGATTCTCAAAAGCCTGTCTTTGGTAATTTTCTTTTTTGCTTAAATTTGTCATTAGAATTTATTGCAAAACATCTGGACATTCCCTCATCTCATTTTTTTCCCTTCATGGTTCTGTTTTACTTTACACTGTACCTCTTCTGTACTTTTCATTTATTTATTTGCAACTTTGGTTAACTGTCTGTTTGGTGTTCCAACAAAACAAATGTCATAAACTCATAGAAATGTCTATTGGAAGGGAATTTTGGTGGTCTCTAGCCCAGCCCAACAACTGAAGCAACACTACCACCAGCGCTAGAGCAGGCCACCCACAACTTTGTCCAGTCATGCCATGTAAACATCTCCAGAGGCTTTCCATGTGATCTTGGCTAATGGAGTGCAGGGCTGCCAATCCCTCCTGGTCTCCTCATCCCTCTGTGGAGGGAAAACATACTCCTCAGCAGGAATGGGGCTGGTACAAGAGAGTCATCGCTGGCAATCAGGGAATTTTGCAGTCATCCAGATGATTGTTTTTACTTCAGCTGATCACAGGTCCACCAGAAGTCAAGGGAAAGAAAAAGGGAAGATTGGGAAAGGTACACACCTAAGTGCCCTCAGGACCCAAGCACGCATGCCCCAAATACTGTACTCCATAGAAGCTATGAGGAGAAAAATGGACAAAGCACAGGCAGGAAAGCTGAAGTCTGCAGTGGGACAGGACTTGGGAACAGCACTGTAAACCATGAGTTCTGTCTATTTTTTTCATATGGCCAGAACAAGAAAAACAATTTCCCATATATATTAACAGAAGGTATGGAAATGTATCTACACATTAGTGCTCAGATAGGTGATCCACAGAATATGTGCACTGTTCCAAGGGAGCTAGTTAGGAAAAAATGCACTGGGGAAAGATTTAGCCCTGTTGAAGTGTTTACATGAACAGTTCAAATGTTTTGATTAATAGCTAAGAGAATCACGTTGAAAAGGGAGACATAAATTAACTCCAAAAGGTGGAATATCTCTTTTAGAAAAGGAGATGCATATAGCTAACCTTAAGAAAGCAAACTTAAGGGGATTTCAAAACATTATGTGAATCCCAATACATCTCAGTCTCCCTGCTTTGAACCACTGTCATGTAATTGAAACTACATTAGCTTAATGTGAATCAGTCTCGATTTATGCTGATGTAAATAAGAGCTGTTCAGATATAACAGATAAAGAATTAAGCTGTACAGTGAAGAAGGATGGGATAAGTTGGTTTCTAATCTGACAAATGGAGATAGGTTGAATAATATCTTTTTATGAAACATTTTAGTGTGCTGGAGCTGCCCAGGTCAGATTAACCTTACACAGGCAAACTGCCTGCTGAGATGCAATCCAAATGGAAGTTGTTCTTTATATAGTCCTTTCTGATTCTGGCCTAAAATTCAGAGGCTCTAAAGCAGGTTTCACAAAAGTGAGTTGTGCTGGAAAAATAAGAAGGAAAAGGTTGCTTGGAAGCTTCCAAATATAGACAAATTGATTAAGTGTTTTTTTCCTGGTAGTGATCCACACTAATTATTTCAGTGGTGCTTTATGGAGTTTATAAAGCTGTTATACAACTACAAGCACAGTTACTATTATGGATCAAGGGATTTACAAACAAATCTAAAGGAAGGGGGTCACTTGAATCCTGTGACATTAAACTGGGCTGGGGCAGGAATGCCTTTTCTTGGGATTCCCCAACTATTTCTACAAGATAAAACAGGAGACACTTCCTACAGCTAAGCCCTCATGATTGCCATCATCCCTTCCCTCTGTTCATTCTTAAAGCATCACTGGGAGAGCTTTTGGTGTGAGTAACAAAGCACAGTGCATTCTAAACTCAACAGGATGTGATTTACCATGAAACACAGACAACTTCAGCTAACACAAATTGCTTTCAAAGGCTTGGATTTTGGAGACTGGGGAAATTCATGCCAGAAAGTGCAGAGAAGAGCTTCCCCTGGGGTTTCTTCCTGTAAGACTCTTGTTTGCGCATGGAGAACTGCTCTCTTAACGAAACCAACACACCAGAGAGTGGGGGATTTGCTTCCGCACTGCACCAGTGCTCCAAAGGGACTCAATACTGCCAGCTCACCTGGGAAACAGCTCTGGCTCAGGGCTGTGATGAAACACTGCCTGGGATTGAGCACTGTCAGTAAGGAGGGTATTGTAGTACTGCTGAATCAGAGCTGGAGAGGCAGACCCTCCTCTTCCACATCATTCAACTAACAGCTGGCTTTGGAGGGACTGCTCAAAGAATTCCTGGGCATTTTCCAGGAGATGGTTCACTCCAAAGGCTCCTTCCCCAAAAGCAAGATGGATGATGTGACATCAGCAATCATCTTTTTCCTTAAAGTGAAGCCCAAAACACCCCCAGAAAGCCTGGAGTCCTCAGGCATTCCCAGAATTCCTCATCCACCTCCCATTTGCTGCTGAAAGCACACCACTCAGAGTGGGGGAACAGGACATTCACTATTTCAGACTATTTGACCTGAACACACACACACACACACACACACACACACACACACACGGAATGATAATTATGACCCAGGGTCACACTGGCAGAAACTAACCTTGGAAACAGCATGATCTTTACCCTGCATTTTCCAGAGTTTCGTGGTAATTCTATATGTTTCATGTGTTCTTGAAATATGCTTTCACTTTGGTTTAAAGTAGCCACTAAACAGAAAAGCCCAGCATTTTGAAATTTCCAGCAAAGGATAAATCCTAGTCCTGGAGTCATCTGTGACCTGCTGCTCCACAGCCAAGGGCTCTGGAGCTGGATGCCTCTGCCTGGGAAGCTGACGGGCTGGGAGCCTGCAGCTCTGATGGGAGATGGTAGACATCCACTTTAGTTTTTCCAGAACCATTTTCTGTGATGGAGCATTTTTTAGAAAGTTTTTATTTTAATTAATTGCCCTTCCTAATGTGGAAGAAAAGCAAAAGTGGTGCCAAGCTTCTGGATCAATTCCAGTGCTGAAAGAAATTGCAAGCCTCAAACGATCACCTCACCTCTCTTTGAATAGTAACACCACTGAAAAACAAACAAGGAAAGAAACCAGGCTGCTGATAAGGTTACCTTGTTACAGACTGAGGGATAGCCCCCCATGGTCTGTGTGGAGTTAATAATACAGAACAGCTAGAGCCACTCTGCCACTGTATGGTGAGAAATACTTGTTATTTGTGTCATTACCAAGTGCGCAGACTAGGGAGAAAGAGAATTTTTTTTTTAATCTGCTTCAGGATTTATTACTAGTCTTCTTTTGAATTCCCTCCACTATGTTACTGCTAATTCCATAATTTTTTATGAACTGCATTATTTTCAAAATATCCATTCCTCAAAACTACAGAAAGCATCTTCCCTTTCAGGCATCACAAATTCACTTATTCACACAACTCCCTCCCGTCAGACAAGCAGCTGAATGTCCCAGTTCTGCCAAAAGCAAGGAATAGGCCAAGCGAAATATGGCAGAGGTGCCAAGGAGAAGAAATGTGCCGAGTGCCCTCAGGAAACCCAGAACAGGTGGATGCAGCATGCCCAGGTGAGACCATGCTGAAAGGGCAACGTGGAGACATGGCAGCAGAACAGGTCGTGCTGGAAGCCAGGCCAAAGCACAGTCCCATTTTATTTTAAAGAGGAACAAAAGTATCTCTCTCTGAACAGGGTTTTAGGACTTTTGTCTCCCTTGAAAGTCATAAAGGAGAACTGTAAACCTGCAGAAGTTAGACACAGTTTAAAAGGGCCCAAAGTGACAGAGGATGTATCAGTATAAAGGTCAGTTTAGACAGAAAAATATTAATTTAGCTGCAAAGTTTTCCACTCAGAAAGCACAGCTTAAAGCCTCCCACCTAACCTTTCTCTATTAAAAAATGGGGTTGGAGTCCTTTGTCTGTAAGCCAAGCAAAACAAACTCCAATAGCTGATTTTTTAAATATAAATCATGACAGCATCACTCTGCAGAAAATAAAAGCAGCTTGGGAATTTCAGGGCTCACCGAAACAACTATGTTCAGGGCTCAGTCCTGGAGAGAGAGACAAAAGACCAACCCAGCTCTGCAAACAGAGGTGATGAGAGATTCCCAGCCATTAATTTTTACCAACAAAGAATCATCTTTGAAATGAGAAGCAATTGCAGCCACTATCTCTGGTTCACCTCACTTCTTAAAATGTAAATTGCACAGATCAATCTTATGAGAAATCCAGAGGACAAAGTGTCTGATTTCAGTTTTATACATGCTTTATACAGAGTTGACCAGATAAGTCAAAATGGCCAATTTCTACAGTGAACTACTGTTTCTGTACACCAAGTGCATATTTCTAGTGAGTTTATGGACACAGCCACGACGATAACAGATTTCTTTGTTTATGAAAGATTTGACAAAATGGGATTTCACCTCAAAGTAGAAGAAGTCTGGCTGTGTTTTAAAAGATGTTGAAGAAGTTTAAGAGAACCATATTTAAGATCAAACAGGTTTTCATTCCAGCCATTTAAAAGAATTTTTAATATCTGAATTACACTGAAGAATATTGTAAACCAAGACACTTCAAACAAAAAAATCCAAGTGTTTTATTTTGAAACTCTAGAGGAATTTTCTTTCCTTGAATAGTTACAAAAGTTTTTTTTCTAAACAAAATACCCAAAACACTTAGAAAATGCACATATTTGAGCATTACTAAATCTGCTCTTCAGCCTTTCTTGTCCAGAAACTTTCTTAAGGCTTTGACTCCTATGATGTCTAAATACCTCGCTACAAAGAACACCCAGCACTCCTCTCTTACAGGAGGAGGAAATGAAAGAGGAGACCCAGTTACACAGAAGTAATTTGCTCGAGATCAACCAACAAAAGCAAAACAGATAGTAGCACCTAGTCTGCTCCATGTTAAGAAGCATTAGATTCCACTGATCAAAACATTAAATAAATAAAGAACAGTTGAGAACTAGGCACCAAAATTTATTTTCTAGGGCTTTCTAAAAAGCATGCAGAACGGGCTCCAAATCCTTTACAAACTTCACTGTGAAGATGTGAGGGATTGGAGGTGTTTTGGAACACTTAACCATGCCCACGTGCTTCAAGCAGGAACTTGGAAACATGGCCACAAGGATCTTCCTGCAAATACCTGTCCCATTTGTGTAAAATCTGGGACTATGGACACAAGGGCTGAAATCAGTGCCAATGACTTTTATGAGTGGTTTCCTCTCATCAATATTTTTGTGATTTTTTTTCAATGTAGCTATTAAAAAAAAAAAAAAGGCAGTAAAATAAGTGAACTGAAACCATAAGTCTGGGGAGTTTAAGCACTTCTGAAGATTTGTGGCAGAATTCATACAGGATTGGTTCAGTTCCCCCATTTTTTGGCTGCAATTTTTAGAAGTTTCAAGGGGTGAGCACAGACTTAAGGGCAAGGCTTGATCACAAGGCTCCAGCAGGAGCAGGGCTGATGTAAAGCACTGGTCAGGGAGCATGGCTGGGTGCTGCCAGCTGAATTTGCTGGAACAACCATGGAACAGAAACAAGCCATGATGCAAACAGCTGACCTTTTTTTTTTAATTTTATTTATTTATTTATTTAAGCTCATTTTCAGGCTGCTTCAAAAAATTATTCCCTGCTCATTCCATTACCAAACATGAAGTTTACTCCAGAATGACTCACTCTGTCACCAAGGGAAAAGGTATGATCTGCCACATGTGTCAGAAAAAGCCTATGAGGTAATTTTCATTCTCTCAACATATGAAAACTTTTATTTCCTCACATAATGAAAATGCAAGGATGTAGGTGGCAATCCCCAGATGGACACAAAAATGAAAAAAAACACTCTGGTGGATTGCTAATCATGTTTTGAAAAAAACAACTGCATTTCAAGCATAACGAATATTTCCGTGTATGGAAAGAAGGTTTTTCTCATCTGCAGCATTCATATAACATTTGGCAATAACAGTGTAATCCAGAATTCATATGTAAGTGTATCTCATTTCTGATGCTCACATTTCATGATGAGTTGAGCTACCCAGGAAATTCA
Organism: Hypocryptadius cinnamomeus; assembly: GCA_013400635.1. Lineage (NCBI taxonomy): Eukaryota > Metazoa > Chordata > Aves > Passeriformes > Zosteropidae > Hypocryptadius > Hypocryptadius cinnamomeus. The sequence continues at coordinate 28,246 of VYZP01004026.1, read as the reverse complement.
GGTGCCATAAAGGGTAAGTATCCACATACAGCATATCTTTTGCTTCCTCTGTAGTTTCATTACTCTTTGGTACACTTCCAGATCATATGAAATACAATCTCACTGACCAAGTTTTCTGGACCCTCAGCATTTGAATTAAGCACTCACAAATGTTCCTTTTGCTCTCCTTGAAACATGATGGATCCCCTCACTGCAGGCTCTCCACTGAGGTACAGTTGTTGTATCACTTTGAAAGGAATTTCAGAAAACATTTCAGTTCATCTGTGGAATTTTCCATCTGAGTGTTGTTATTTATTTGCATTGTCACCATGCACCAGAGATCAGCCACTTGCAAGGGCCCTTCACTAAAGGTACTGATGAAACTTACATGTCCCCACAACAAGTTTACCAGAGGACCATGACAAAGCAGAATTTTTTATTTTTAATTATTTCAAGCTAAAAAGAGGGAAGGAAAAAGGAAGTGCTCCGGGAAAGGAACCAGAACTGAGGATTTGTCTGGTGAATCAGCAGGGTCAGTGCTGTAACTACTGCCTGTGAAAGTGCCACTAAGACAGACAGCTGAGGATCCCTGCAACCGAGCTCTCAAACCAGTGAACTTTTCAAGCAGCATTTCACAACATCCAGATTGGGAGCATCTCTTTCCCAAGATGGGAAAAGATCTCCTGATTTTAGTCTTCAGAAACACACACAGTTGAACAAACAACATGAATGTTTCAGGTGTGCTGAGACTTGATTTGAGTGGAAGGTCATATATCCAGAAAGGGCTTGGTGGACAGGGGTAGACCTCACCTCCTTTTTCTACTGAGGTGGGACACCCACACTGCAAACCAGCTGCTATTTGCACTCCAGCACTGAAGGGCTTCTTGTCCTTTGGAGGGCTGCTGGGGCTCTGATGGCCCCTGTCAAACCCTCAGGGCCCAGTTCAAAGTAGCTCTTGGCAAAGCAGGAGAAATTCCACTATTTCACCAGCTCACACCAGATAAGAGTTACACAGGTTGCAAGACTTGGTGGCCACCATCAGACCTGTATGCTGAGAAATATTGAGTCATTCTGGAAAGTGTGGGCTGCTGCACAGAAACCCGTGCAGAAATAAGCTCATGGCTTGTGTGCATACACCAGCCTGCCTTAGAGGGCAAGCAAGATTAGAGACACAGCTGGAAGAGAAGCCCCATCCTCAGCAGCAGGGCTCAATTTCACAGCAGTAGGCAATCAATTCATTTACTGTCCACACCAGCACTGACTGAGGTGGCACAGCTGGCAGAGCCCAGGTCTTGTGCCGACATCACAGCACAGGTTTGCTGCTCCCACTGGGAGACACAAGCAGGATCCAAATGGAACAGAGCCTCCCCACAACAGGAACACAGCACAATCACTGGAGAGGCACAGCTGCTGAGACAGCCATCATCATCATCATCCTAGGACCTTCCCAGGCCAGAGCTGCAACACCTCCTTTACCACCCTGAATCTAAATCCAATTCTGTGCTCAAAGAAGCAGCAGAGAGTACCACCAGAAGCCAGTGCTACAGGACAGAACTCTTCTCTTGCCTCTCAGAGCAGCAGGACTCCCCTCCAGCTCCCAGCCTCAGTGCAAAGTGTCTGCAACGCCTGCCATGAGAGCAACCAGCGCATGTTCCACAAGCTGGGACCTCGCACAGCAGCTCCGTGCCAGGGACACAGAAAAGGCTGTCCTCCAGCTTCCCTCAGCAACAACAGCAATGATGTCCACACAGCTATGGGAAACAGCAGAGGAATACAACTTCTGGGCTGGTTTTCATACACATTTCCCTTCTGCCTGGCAGATGGGTTTGAACTTTGACTTCACCTTCAGATGTTCTGAAGGGTAATAGCACACCCGACACCATCAAGGAGCAGGAGCAGCCTGAGCACAGCTGGCATGGAACATGGGCTCAGTGACCATAGCAGCAGAGTCACAACTTGTGGGGATTTGGGGATGCAGGTAATCAGCCAGATTTAAGAAATTTTGCAGATGTCACCTCTGCAGGGTTTAAAAAAAAACTTTATGCACCTGTTCCAAATGGGAAAGTGTTCCTAGAGGAAATATTTTTCAGAAGAGATTAAAAATATTTTGACAACTCAACCTATTTTCTTCCAGTTCTTGGATATTTACTAGCTTAGTAACATTTTCCCCACCCCTGAGAATTCACACGGCCAAGGCAGAAAGCCAATGCAAATACTCAATCTGACTCTTCCAACTGAAAAATATAATGAAAACAAGAACTTTGGTGGGGGTAAACTCAGCTCATCTACAATGGTGACTTTTATTCAAAATGGGCCCGAGCCAAGTTTCCTCGCTCTCTCCTCCCTCCTTTCAGGACTGTGCTGTCATGGGAGCCTGAGACTACACATGGAGTTTCTGCAGAAGGCCTGTTTCGGGAGGTGAAGAACCTCGTAGCTGCAGCTTCCCCTTGCCTCAAGTGATGATCAAACAAGGACCTTAGGGGCCCAATTGCCCTTGTGCTCATGCCCGTTCTCTGTGCACTGACGTCAAATGTGCTGCACATTTGTGCTGGCATAAATAGCAAGGGAGGAGAATCAATTCCTGTTCAGCCAAACACAGGTCACTTCCATCCTCTGGCCAAAAGTACTCTCAGGATAGCATACAATTTGGTCCATTGATTTTAATATATTGGCATTTCCTCCCTCTTACTGTGTGAACCCATTGTTTACAATTTCAGTAAGCCACTTTGGAAAACACTGTTATAAATCAGGATACATAAAAGCTTGTCCTTTTTGCCTCCAGTGTCAGACATTGCTAGCATGGGGGGTAGGTCAATTGGGGATACAAAAAACCCCACCTCAAGCCTTCTTCACTAATTCCTTAGTGTTTCAGGTGGATTTCTGAAATTCCCTAGTGCTTCTGAACTGCAAATCTGTTGAGCATTACAACAATCACCCAAGAGGAGACTTGTTCAGTGGAGATATTTTGATCTATTAATCAATTTAAGTATCCCTTTAAAGTGGCCATCGCTCACACACTGAATCTCTTGGCAGGGAGGCCTTGCTCATTTGCTGTTTGTGTGTTACTTTAAACCAAAGAGTAAAAGGATAATCTGGATCCAATGTGTATTCCAGATTGGTTTGGCTCTCTTGCAGAGGGTAAGCACGGAGCTTCTCTTCAATTAGCAGGAGAGGAGGCAAAGCTGGAATTGCTCTATGAATTACATATAGTATTTGATGAGATAGCGGAGTTTACGGCTGTGCTCAGACCAAAATGAGTCACCTGTTGTCTGCAGGAACTCATGCCAAGAATGGTCAGATATCAGCTCAAGGGAGTGCTTTCCAGAGGACTTCAGCCAACAGCTGTTTCCCTTCAGCTGGATTGTGCTGAGAATCCAGCCTCAAGTTAAAGCATGAAAAGAAAAAGTGGTACTAGATGCCAAATGAAGTGTGAAGGCCAAATTTCCCAATAAAATGGAAACATGGGTTGTTGGAATTATCTACCCTACTTTTCTGCTGACACACTATTCCTGGCATAGAGTGGTGACCCTGTCAGGCAACCAATCGACCAATGGAGTGCTGGAAAGTTCCCGCTTCTTCAGGAACAGATCAGAAGATGAGTCATTAATACATATGTTCAACCCGATTCAGATGTTCAAGCAGTTTCGTAGTCCAGGGATTGTTTGGGAGAGGCATTTTCCGTAGTGGCCAGTAAGAAAGCTAAAGAAAGGATAAGGGTATGTTAGATCAGTGTCCTGCTCCATCACAGACTACCTCTAGGCATATTGCTTATTGCTGACCTCCTCATAGTATTATAGATGCCTGACTAGCCCATCCAGTTTTGATGGGAGCTTGGTGCTCTGAATCTTCATGGATCTGGAGTTTAGTCAGCTTAGCCACCTTTTAGTGAAATTGGGAAAAATGCTTTCCTCCTCCATATGGGAATTACTGTGAGAAAAGCTGAGGAGCACAGAGCTCCTTGCCACTTAAGGCCACAGCAGTGAACTGTCTTCCTTTGCACAGCCTGCAGCAATTTTAGTGCCCGTGATAAAATCCCAACCAGAGACCACACTATGCTCTCTGAATGGCAAGTCACTGCAGAGAAACACACTTGAAATCCCTTCCATCACCTCCTCACAAACATAAGCTAGTTTTGTGCAGGATCTTAAAGGAAAAACCTAATTGTTTCCACTGCAGTTATCACCAGAAGCCTTCAGATGATCCGTGTAGGATGCAAGAGCAAATCTCCTGCCTAGCAGCTGTAACACTTGGCCAGATTCTGCAGATTACAGCAATCCAGTGCCTGGCAGGGCAGTTTACGCTTACTCCCTGTCCCTGCCCTTTCCAGAGCTACACATGACTACCACACCTATCATGCTTTTTAACATCTTCACCTCTTTGCAAGGGAGTCAGAGTGGCCTATATCTCATTCAAAGAAGCCTCCTCAACCTGCCCCCCAGAGACTAGTGATTCCCACCATGGACAGAGAGCAGAAAGCAATTATAAAATGTTAATTTCTGTGTAAAGGCTGAAAACAATTTGCAAAGCCTGAATTCTTTTAAAAATTTATCACTGATTGAAGACAAAGACATATTTTCATCATCTTTCATAGACTTTAAAACCAGGAAGGATCACTGATCATGTCTGACTCCTAGTAAAACACAGGTCAATGATTTCATCCAGTGAAGCCTGTGTCCTGCCCATGCATGCAAAATGAGCCTCCCAATTAACACTGGTTAGAGCCTTCCAGTGCAGTATCAGGAAATGCTATTTCATTGGAAGTGAAATGTGTCAGCTCCAATTACCATTTCATTTTGAAAAAAGTATCAGTCTACAGATTTCTAGGACAGGCCAAATGCAAAATTTTCCTTTTCCCTTTTGTGATGGCTTTTTGTGTAATTTCTTGGAGAAATATAGAGGTATTAAAAACAAAATGTTTTGATGAATATTCAGCTTTCACATGAAAATTAAATAAGTATGTTTACTCTTCTCTTCATAAAAAATGGAAAGCCTCATTCTCACAGTGGCATCAGCAAACCAAATACAAGATCATACACAGACAGTAATGGGATTAGCAGATATATGGCATTCACACTCCCTTTTATGCAGTAACACCATGTTTACTCCCACATGAGTGAAGGCAGTAAGGACAAAAGCCAGTTATGAGTCCCTCAAAATCTCTTTGAAAGAAGCCCTTTGGCTAAAACATATGTGTGATGTTCAGCCAGAAAAATATTTTCTTCCCTGTATTCATATTGATGGGAAAGAAATGTCATTCTCGAGACATAAAAAAGACTACTTAATCATTGAAAGTTCTAATAAATTTTCACACCCTGTGTCACAAAGCCTTGCTTACAGACATCAAATGATCTAATTATTGAAAACTTCTTCAATACAAGTTGCTTTGAGGCTTTCCTAGAGTGTTCAGAGTTTCCTTCTAAAGAAATTTCAAACTATAATACAGCTGACTAAATGAACCTCCATGCGCTACCCCAGCTTTTGGCTGCCTGGGACAATCATAAGGAAGCTTCACAGTGCAGTGCATTTTCAGGCATAATACCTAACAAAGATTTTCTCCTCTGTCCATTTTCTTATCTTCCAACTTGCAGTTTATATCACTACAATTTTCCCCACAGAAGCTTTAAAGAATTTTAATTTAAAGAGGGATTTTTGGGGGGGAAATTACTTTACTTCTGTGGTCATTGTACCCCTCGAATAAAAAATGTAAATAACCAAAAATCAAAACAGACCCAAACAAGCTTAGACATTGGGACCAGATAGGAAGGGTGGGGGGAAGTGTACAATATTGAACTGTGTTCCAATTTTGAAACCAGAACTGTGCATTAGGTGTCAATTTTAACACTTTTCTGCTGTGTATCAATTCAAAGTTCTCATCTTATCACTTTTAGCCCTAGTGAGCCTATCCCTGCAGGAAGTCCACAAAGCTTTCCTTCCTGAATAGTAACTTTCTAGGAAGCTGAGCTCAAGCATAAGGAAGCTCTCTAACAGTGACACAGCACTGGGGCAAGTGCTGCTGATGGTCCCAAGGACAAAGCACATGGAGCACTGAAGGGACTTGAGCATTGTTGAGTGCACTCAACTTTGAAATGTGCTCTCTCTTGGTATGAGCCCAAATTTTCATCACTACAGTATCCTTCAATATTTATATATTTCAGGTGTTTGGTACCATACCAGGAGACAGGATAATCTGAACAACCAGCAATGTATTCCTCAGATGGGTGAAGCAACTCGTAGGACATACAGGGTCCTGGTGGAATAGACCACATCAAGACTGATCCCCAACCCTACATAAACCAAAGCTGAACCAGCTCTGTAGGCACCTATCTATGGTGCAGGCACTGCCTGGAGGCTATTGTCTACCACCCTACGGAGATATCAGTGGACTGGATGCCTTTTAGACACCCTGAAAGCCTCAGCATGGAAGAGGTAACTTTACAGACATAAAGAAAAGCCCAAAGCTTCTTTGTCTGAAAGAGTATTTATGAACGTCAGAACTTACGCTGTTACTCTTTACTAGAGTATCTGAGAACATTCCAGTTTAAATCAGAGGGAATAGAAAAATCTCAAGTGGTGGTACTTTTTGAAACTTCCTACTTAAAAGCTGAACAAACATGTACCTTGCATCAATAAAGATTTTTTATTTCATCTGAGAGCAGGCAATTGTGCTTTGTTAATGTTTGCAAGGACATTAAGGTCACACAGGTCAAAACCTGTGCTTGTATTAAGCTGAAGTAGCAATGACACCAATTAATTTGACAGTACAGGGAACGAGCCACAGAGGGCCTACAAATGCACAATGCACCGCTTTTAAATGTTCATTTCTGTTGCCACATTTGCAGCTGCCAGACATGCACTAAGTTCACCTTGAGGTTGCAAGGAAGTAGGGCAGAAAGTCCTTACAAATGGTTATGAGAGCAATAGGAAAGGGCAAACAATGAACTATGTCAGAAAAACAGCATTGCCACATCTGAACTCAGCAGTAACCATTGAAAACCACCCTAGGCTACCAGTGGCCATTAACCTAGAAGAGCAGGGAATTACAAAAAGGGGGTAGGCTGACACCTTCACCTGGAATGGAGCCCCTTGCATTTGTTTGGGAGTCCCTCTATATTTAAGATACCTACATCTTAATTTCCAATCCAGCTACAAAGAGATCTCTAAGCATCCCTGATACAGAGAGCTTAGAAATTTAGCAGCTCATACCCTACTGCACCTAACACAGCTGTTATCAGCACCAAATACAGCTCTTCTCAACACCAAGAGTCAAACCACTTGTTGTCCCACACTCCACCCTCATTAAGCTTGTCCACCTAAGGGGAGTGACAACAGAAGGACAACTGTGGCAGAGGTAAGCATCAAACTGAAGATAGCAAGCGCTTACCACGAGGAGACATAAGCACAATTTTCAGTGATCCCTCAGGCATTTTGCAGGGGAAAGCTTTACTGTGGGGGTCCTTGAAAACTCAAAAGTGGAATGGGACGATTTTTTCTCATGCTTGAGCTTCCCTGTGACTTGCTTAAATGCAGAAACACCTCCTATCCAGGAAAACCTGTTGCAGGCAGTGCAAAATGGGTGATTTTGTTAAACTAAATGTTTTCTGCTTTCATGGCCACTTACCACCATGGCAAATGCAGTGAGAGATAGGAAACTCCTCAGACTTGTGGGAATAACACCTCCAAAGTTAACTCAGGGACTTTTCTAAAAAATACAGAGCCTTGTCCTGCTCTCAGTTACATCTGTGTAATGCATTTGACATTTCTTCTATATTCACCTCTAACACAGTGAGGCAACTAATGAGCTCATTAAGTGCTGGACTCTGACTGAGCACCGAAACATAAATAAACAAATTGAATATTAGACAGTCTACTACACCAGATGAGATCATGAGACAAGATCTGTATTGAACACAGCCTTTGAGAAGAGAAGGGAAATTTCCTCAGGTTCTGGGGTAAAAATCCTTTGCATATTCTCTTGTGTTGGGTTTTGTAGGCTGATTTTCTACCACGCAGACACATTGCCAGAGATAGTGCATGTACTCCAGAGATGCTGCATTCATGTAAAGGCAAATGGGTGAATTAGATAAAATAATTTTCAGCCTTTTCACATAAGAAACATGGGCTTGTCTGCAAGTGTCAGGCTCATTAGTGTGTTCAGGAACCTGAGAGTAAAAAAATACAGATTTTATAAATATATATACACACACACATACATATTTGTGAATTACTTAAGGCATGACACAAGGACTTGTTGAAATCAATGCAAAGATCCAAGCCAGTCCTCAATGAGGACCAACAGAGACATTAAAATTATGATGGAATAAAGTGTACAGATTCTCCTTAAATCAGCCCCACCTGGCTGAGGTTGAGATGCTGTGAGTGATCAGGCGAGGAAGCTTACATCATCCCCACATCTGACTGACAGATTAAACATTTCTGAGAATTGACTCAAGCCTTTTTACATGGAATCACTGAGCAACTTCCTTTTAACAGCTGTACTACTACACTTACACCCCACTAATGTGGGTAGTGAAGCAATAATCTAACACACCAACTCTCCTGGAATCACTTAGAAACAGAATGAGAGTGTTGGCTCAGCCTTGTTGGAATAAATACATATTAACTTTTTTGGTGAGTATTACTGTCATCAGTGATTAATTGGGATAATGAGCCATGACAGTGAGCTAGGAGAGGTTCCTAAAGATGAAAGGTATATCATACCACAGAGAGCAAACCACTAGCCCTTACAAAAGACATTCATGTCTTTAGGGAAAATAGAAGTAGTACAATTAGAGGCATACAGTAGACATTTTCCCCTCCCAGAACATAGTTTTGTTGTATGAAAAAGTGGCATTTCACCCAGTTCAGTTCTGACACAGTGGAGATCATTTTCAGCAGCCTACATCTGGTATTGCATTTAATATGACATAGGGACTTAAGGGCACTTAAACAGTGTCTGTGGGGTACATGAACAGAAATTTAGCCATACTCACATACTCACACAGATGAGAGCATGTAGAAGAACGACCTCGCTTTTGCAATCTCATGGCTCTGCTTCCTCTTGTCCAAAGGGAAAAAACCAGGAGCATATGCCTGCTGCACAAGTTTCTCTCTGGGCTCTGTTCTTCATTTGTGATGTTATATTCATACCCAATTGTTACAATCAAAAGAATAAATAAAACATCTAAAATATACATGAACCATCTTGTTCTCCAGCAGCATGTGATGTTCAAATACACTCAGAAACACAGACATGAAACTCATGTCTTTCCTTTACAGCTGGGCTGCATAATTCCGCTAAGGCCCAACAATAAAATTCCCTCCCTTCCTTGAACCCTGCTGAATTCCTGTGTTTCACAAGGGAATCACGTCTTTTGTGGAAGAAAATATTTCCTTCTGCTGCTTCTACACTTGCAACTTTCAAATATCTGAGTGTTTCGGGAGGAAAGATAAATAAGAGCATGCAATTTATTTTCCTCAGCTAGACAGTAAGTGTGGTATGAATGAAAGATAAGGGCTCCACATGCTCTTCAAAATCATCAGTCACTGCTTTCAATGGACGTACAGCTCTTTTTTTTAAAAAAGGGACTGTGTTTCCACAGAATCCTTTAGCTGAGGGCCAAACTTTGAAAGCTGAACCTTAAATGTGAGCATCTTCTCAAAATTTCCCCTTAGCCTTTTCAGTGGGCTTGACACTCTCCATCCCCCTTATGTGCCCTCTTTGCTGACTTCTGCTGCTGGTTGTAACTTAGATTTTCAGCAACACCCTGGTGCTGGCCAGAGAGAACACACAGTCTGCTGGCACTCCTCAGGGAAGGCTTGCAAAGTCAGAAGTGTCCCAGTCACTCCCCATGAATGTTGATAGTAGCTATACATCAACTCACACGTTTCTGTTTCTTGCAGTACTATCTGCATCCATCAATTAAAATTGCTGAGTTTTGTGCCAGCAGTCCAAGCCTGGGAGGAAGACCCTGAGAGCTTCCAAAGATAAAGAAATCTTGAACACTGAGTGCTACCTACCTTCT
>VYZP01004026.1:0-18226 GCA_013400635.1 Hypocryptadius cinnamomeus | reverse complement strand
TCTCTTTATCTAATTGTATCAAGAAAGGTTTCATAAAGAGAGCCTGACTCACTTCTCACACTTGTTAATTAAACTTTGTTTCAGCAGTAATTCAGTGTTAATACTCCTCCCTTACAATATTATGTAAGGCCTTTTTAAGTGAAGGCCTTTGTAAGAAAACTTCCTGAGAATAGAGAATACCATCCAGGACTGGACTGAGTTATGTTCTGACACATAAAGAATGGCCAAAACCAAAAATGGTTTCTTCCCAGATCAGCCCACAGCCCAGAAAATTAACACATACCTGGTCCTGAGAAACTCAGGTCAGATGTTCAGTTTGGACTCCTGAGGGCACAGTCTGCAGCCTTTGTTTTCTCCACCTCCAGCAGCTGCCAGCTCCACTGTTTGATGGGTTTGTTATGGATGGCCTCATGCTTGCTGTATGGGGAATAGAACACAAAAAATCTCAGGTTAAGCCCAGAGTGAAATAAGAATTATAATGCAAAATATTGGTACAAGATGGAGAACCATTTCCTGTAGGGTCCTGGGTAAGACACAGGACTATTTTGAGCAGCCAAGTGTTGAGGAGACAGAAAGGACACAATGACTGTGCCATTGAAAGGTTGTTTATGTGATACCCCCAGCCAGGTGGCTTCAATGGCCTGTGCTCAGACAAAAAATGCCTCTTCCTCCCACCTTTTCAGCAGCCCAGTCCTACCTAAGCTCCCCTGGCAGGACACTCACAAAAGAAAAGGATTTGCTCAGGTTTAGAGCCAGCTTGACCTAGAAAAGCTCATGAGATTGTGGGTTTGGTTATTGCAGAGAAGCCTGCCTTTTGCTCTGCTGTGTGAGAAGCACAGATGCACATTCAGGCAATCCCAGTGAGCACTTTTATACCACCATGGTCTGCCCCTGACTGAGGCTGAGCACAGCATCAGAGTAACAGATGTGATGTCAGGTACACTGCTGCTGTAATTAATCAGCTGCAATTATTGTTCAAATATATTCACATCTCATTTGGCAAGCAGCACCAAGAGCATGAAAGAGCTCCCTTAGGACACAGTCAGCATGATTTTATTGTATGGATGAGATAAAGTATAATAAAGCAAGGGAATACTTGCAAGGAAGAGCCTGAGACTTGGACAGAATTAGAGTTTTGTTCCCAGCTTTACCACAGACCTCATCTGTGACTTGGAGTGAATAACTTCATTTTTATCCTGTACAATGGGGATTCTACCTCCTCTTTGTTACTCCTATCAGTTTAGGGAAGAGTCTCTAACAGTGTGCAGGCACCTAACAGCCAGCACACAGACACCTTAAACCAGTTAAGAGCTTTGAGATGTCTCAGTAAGAAGAAAATCTGCTTTGATAGATTAATTATATTGTTCTCATATAATTGTCTCATAAACACATTTGCTTGCATAACATTAATCAAGATAAGGTTTTTTCTTAGATATTTTATACAAAAAGTATCATGTTAGCATCCTGGGAACTAGAAAGATCTACTGGGTAGGCACCCACATTTGTGAACCAAATAGAGCAAGACTGAGCACATCCTTCTTAAGGATCTCTCTTTTAGTCACTCACCTGTAGTGAGCCGTGGAGATCAGATGCTGGGGCAGTGTGGGAAAACCTGTGGCAACTGAACCTCTCTTCAGAGAACAGTAGATATCACTCAAATGTTTTGCCAGTGTTAAACCCAATGAGGCCCTACAGTCTCAGGCAAATAAGAGGGGTGGTCCCCCACAAAGGCTCTTTACCAGCATGTTCTACTAAAATGCAAACTTCTGAGCTTCTGAGCTGCTGATTTTAACAACAGCAAAATCTTAAAGTCTGTCCTTAACTATCAAGACAATCTTATCTTCATGATGTTTGGGTCTTGGAAAGAGACAAACTGACTTGCATTTACTGTGTGCTGTTCCAGCACTGCTGAATGTGTGAGTTCTGGCACAAGAGAACATTTTCATTTGAACCATGCACAGGGGTTCTCTATGAAATAAAACCCTGCAACTCCAAATAACTCTTTGTTAACTTCAAAGCCCTAGAAAGAGCTTTGTAGCTCACAAGACACACTAAGAGCTGGCAGCTGGGACTATCAGGCTGACAAAGAAGCCTCCTGGCCACACTTACCATATAAAAAAGAAAGGTCAGATCATTCTCCTATGGCATATGACACTGATACTGTTTCCCCATGGGGTGACTATTGGGTTACATGGACTGGCATGACCCAACTCCTGTGCAGGAGAGTGAGGAGAGCTGTACACACCACACTCCTCTTTTGTAGACCCCGCAAAGCAAAGCCTGATTGATGGTGTGGCTTTCTAGTGACAGTGCACAGAAAATACCTCTGGCCATGCCCTTTCCTGAAAATGTGAACACAGCCCTTCACCCTCCTGAGAGAGAAATCAACACCTTGGGGTCCTGGCTCAGCTAAACCAGCAGCTGGCAAAAGCCCCAGCAGAGGAGAAAAGTGACTGTGAGCTGCTTCTCCAAGGCTGATGTCTCACAGGGCCATTTCATGGCAGAATGAGGACGACCAAAACGACTCTACCTCATCCTTTGCCATTGCCTGCCTTCTCCACCAATGTTCCACCCCATCCTGTACTCCTCCTCTCTGCAAGGAGGTGGGACCCCTCTCAATTACAGCTTTTGAAGGCAAGAATCATATCTGATCTACCTTTAAACAAAGATAAGCACATTGTTCCCAGGCCCAGCAACATTAACCCTCTGCTAATGCAGTTCACTGGGAGAGTTCAGGTAAGAGTGGGATCCATAGGGAATGAGTCACATAGAGGTGAGGTGAGCCAGCAGACCTGTAACACCACCAGGCCTCCAGATCATCAGAGGAAAAAATGTGAAGTACATATTGCAACATGTGCCTACATTGCAGATGTGGAGTCACTGATAAACAATCCTCAAACATTGTTGTTCGAGTATCACTTGAATCATTCTCTGACTCAGTGATCAATGAGCGACAGAAAGAACAACAGTTAGCTAAGACAGCAGAAAATGTTAAAGCAGTGAGCCAAGTGTGGCATTCCCAGCTTAGCCTTTAATGAGCGAGGTCAGAAAATTAATGAAAAAGTCACTGTTTGGAATAAATCCCCTACAAAGCTATAATAGTGGAGCTTACATCAGCAAATGTTCATCAGCTGCTTTGCAGTCAATAGCCATTCCTGAAGTGAGATAGCATTTATAGCTCTGTCCAGTTTCTCCTAATCTTCATGTGTTTCTCTGACACTTTTCTATTTTCTTGCTCTTGATTAAAGAGCACTGAGAATCTCTCTCAAAATAGCTGTCAGGATCAGATTACATCTACTCCAAAAGCAGGAAAAATATTAAGAAAACTAGGAGAAAAAACTTAGTTAAATATTGCTTAAGTGTTTCATTTAGGGCTTTGCTTGACAAACTCTTTCTAATGAATTAAAAATGAAATAAAAAGAAGTTGCTGTCCCATGGAGAAATCCACACAACTGTTGGCTCAGAGTAGTGGCTTCCCATTTGCCTGATAGAAAAAATGAAAGTTTTTCAGTAAATGACTAAACAGATCTGTATGTCCATGACAGGAATTATCCATTTCTGTAGTTGCACAAAATGATCAAGGCATGACCGTACAGTTTTTTCATTTTACAGAAATAGTGTTATTTAAATTTTTTCACCTCAGGCCAGCAAGTAAGCAAGAATTTTAATTATAAAAAGCCAAACATAAGCATCCGCCCCTTACCAACCAAACCCAGCAAAAGTTTAAACAACACTCCTGAGGGATTTAGGTATTTCTCTCTTGCGCAAAATAAGAACTGCTGATCTTTGGAAATACTGAATAAAGCCACTCCCATTTACATCTTAAGATGTTACAAGGACTGAAAACAACTTGTGTGATTAAAAGGGCTGAAAGGCCATGTTTTGTACATTTGGCCAAAGTAGCACCAGAAGTCAATGGCAAAACAGGAATTTAACCTCTAAGCACCTGTCCAGCACTCTAATCCCCCGGCAACCTCCCCTCCTCTCCCTGATGAAACCAGGGTGAAGTCCAGAAGATGCATGAAGGAGTGGTGCTGTCCAGGTTAGCCCAGATGTGCTGACATGGTGATGTGGAGGACAGCATGCTCACACCTGGAGTCCTTCCCCAACAGGCACCCGCAGAGAGCATGAGGTACCCAACAAGGCCTTCACCCAGGCAGTCCAAGGAAATAACAAACTCCATTTTACAATGAAAGATTTTTATTTGCCCTGGCACTACGGTGAACTGTTAGAGAAGCTTATCTCTCCTCACAACACCAGCCTGATGAAGAGAAACAGAGTGCCTGCAAAAAGGTGCCACTCTTTCAGAAAAGGCATTGTGCTACATTTACTTTGGACAGGGACAGTGAAGAAGAAATCAGGAGCATCTGAGGCTTTAAAAACCACATAGGTTTACAAGACTTAGCAAGGAAGGTGGTTCTGGGGTGAAGCCCTATGCCAAGGCTCAGGAGAGGATGGTCTCCCAACTGCAGCAGCAGCCTCACAGCTGGTTAGTCACTCCTCTGAGGTAAGAGGAGTGGAAGGGGAACTCATTTCCCCTCTCTCACTTTCCCCCCACACACCCACCAGAAGTGAGGTGAGGATAAGCTGATGAACACACACAGGGTGCTTCAATTCTGCAGGGATAAGCACCAGAAAAGTCCTGCAGACACAAGAGAAGCAGGATGCCAGCTTCAGCTGCCAGACCTGAGCACGAATCCAGACCCCAGCAAGAGCTCCCTGTGGCTTTTAAAGGACCTACTCTCTTAGGGCTGATTTGTTTATTCCCAACCCAATATGTTATCTTTACATCGCAAAGTTTATTTCTGAACATGTCAACACACTTTTGAAAAGGTCAGACATATGAGGGTACGCACCCGCGGTAGTGCACAGGGAGACACAGACACAGCTGCAATCCTGGAAATCATGATTCAAAGGGTTTTCACAGCAAAGTCTGACACAGCAGCTGGGCTAGCAGACACACACAGGCAAGCCACCAGCCTCCCCCTTTTGTTATCACTCCCATTTCATTTCTGTGCTTTGCATGAAAATCTGAGGGTTGCTTCTAAGTATAGATTTTGCTGGCTTTGTTTGAAAGCTTGCCACAGCTCTCAGACATAACACCAGCAGAGTGCTAGCTGAACTAGCTATATTTATCAATGTATTTCATAAACGAAAAACTTAAGTGGTTTTGAGAAGTTGAGGTCTTTTCTCCCTTTCTTTTTCTTGGAGCAGACAGCTTAGTTGTCACCCTGACAAGTAAGATATTATTAAAAGAGGAGACCCAGGATCTGTTTACAGGCAAGAATCTTTTGGATAGGCAGCTCATGTTTAAATGAGACTTGAGAAACATAGTTATTCAGTTTTGTCTCTCCTTTTTTTAAAATTTTTAAATAAATAATGAAGAAATTCCTTTGGTTCATCTCATCTCTCAGCCTGCAGCTCACAGCTTATCCATTGACTGCAACTCCCCAGCAAAGCCAGCTGATGGCTGGGAATTGCTGTCTGCTCGCACCAGAAGCAGTGACAGTGCCTAACCCACACCTTTAAACAAGGGACTGCAAGTAGGGCTATTTAAAATAGCAAGTCAGTGAAAACAGCCTTTAAAACAATAAAACAAGTGGTATCCTTTTCCAGATGGCAAACATACCCCAGGGAGGCCACAGGTCCCACTGGACACCTGGAGGTGAGCCACAACCCCATGCCCACTCCTCACCTCACAAGCCCCTGCATGGCAGGGGACATCTCTTTTCCAGAGCTTAGTCCCCACCTTCCCAGCCTGACTGAGAAAAACAGTGTGGAGGGTGATAGAGGGATTCCCAGTGCCACCATTTCCCCCATTAATGCACAGTTCTGCCATACTCCAAGTGTCTGGGGGAGCAGGAGTGAGACAGGCTGAAGAGGAGCAGCATTGATATAGCTCTGCTTGGTCCTTTAGGCACAGAAGCACAACCTTGGCCCCCACCCCAGAAAACCAGGGCAAAATTAACATCCCAGGTCTTCCCCACCACACCTCTACTTGGCAGCCGTGTCCCACCAGGAGGGCAAAGCTAGAATCGACAGGAAAAGCTCTCCCTGGGAGACGTGACAGATAAGAGAGTGCTGAAATGCAGGCATTCAGCTTGTCTGGTACGTCAGCACGTCAAGGCTACAGCACTGATGAAATGTCTGCAAAAGGGCTGGTGAGAGGAGCTGCCTGGACACTGGGGCACTGGTGCATTATCCAGAGCTCCCAAATGCTTCCTGGCAAGGGACAACTGAGGGTGCCCATGCTTGCTGCCCAGAGAGTGTGGGACACCCCCCGGGCCGGCCACTGAGCTCCTCCATGAGCTGCTCTGCCTCAAGCAACCACTCTCAGAATTGCTTATTCGTCTCCAGGTATTTTGATGAATGCTTAACATTAGATTCAGCAAATGTCTAAGGAAATAAATCTCAATTACCCAAAGGCAACAAATTACAAGCATAAACATTTGTGTCATCAGCCTTGGAATTTCTTTGTTCCATGTGATAACAAAATTGACCCCATCCATTGAAAGGAACAATGTAGAAACACTATAAAATTAGGACATTTTTTTCACAATATTCTGATTTGCTCTGTAGGAAATGATTCAAATATTTGATAAATCACAGACTAACCACCAAACCATCTGTGGAAAATTTTAAATACATACCCATGAAAACATTCAGTTATTCAGAAACATATCATTCACAATTTCAAACCATTTACAAGCTGTACATAGAGTGATTAACTTGGCAGGAGAGCAGGGTCTGGATGACCCACAGCACTGTGTGGGCAGGAAAATATTCCACAGCTCTTCATCTTGAGGTTGATTGGTGCATTAACTAATATTTTTTCTACTTGCAACCTTGCACTCATGAGGGCAGGATGTGCTGGCCCACCTGGCTGCCCTTGCCATCTCAGCCACACCACCAGCAATGAATGCTGCCTGGGGAAAAGCACATGCTGGGACACAAGATGCTTCACAAATGCCAGGCACTTGGCCTGATGCTCACTGATCTTGTGCTCTGTGTGAGGATGGAGAAGGGGTTCATGGATGCATGGCAAGACACATGATAACAACAGCAAGATTATAAACTGGTCCCAAATCAGTCAGTTACATTACATGCCTCTAAATAATTCCTTTAAGTTGCAACACTTAGTTAGGAAATCCCAAGGAAGATGCCATGTCTTGGGCATGATGAATTTCCACTTGAAATCAAAGTTGACAAACTCATTAAAAATACCTACATGCTTTTCTTTACACACAACTAAAATTACTCTTGACTTGAATGCAACTATTCACCTGTCATAAAATCATTTGCCACAGACTTTTTTTGCTGAATGTTATTTAATCATCATTATGTTCCACCTCCCAAATGACTACCTCTAAAAATGAGAAAAAATTATTTCTGTATAATTTTATCCCCCTAGAGTATAGGCATTTGATAAATACATATTGTCTTTCTATGGTCAATAACAGCTCACCCCCTTTTAAAGTAATCCCTATTCCCCAGCCTTCTGTTTCTAAGTATAGAATGTTTAAAGAATGAGATGCGATGTTTGCAATAATTTCAGACTTATCTTTGGCAAACAAGAAATTGACTCCAGTATAATACCCAAAAGAAATAGATCTGCTCTTCCAAAATCCACATTCACCCTGGCTGCTGTTGTACTAAGAAATTAATGTCCAAATCACGTGGCAGCTATCATGAAAACTGGAATTTAACCTTGAGTTCACTCTCAATTTATCTTTTAAAAGATCCTCTAGAATTAGTACCAGAAATGCTTTTACACCAAAAAGAAACAGAAGTAACCATATGGGAAATTGTTCTTCTGCACAAATAGAAAATCTGGAAACTGCAGTGTTCTAAGCTGAGGGAGTGTGAGGAAGGCTGAATATATAGCTATAGAGATCTAGTTATAGAATCTAGCTCTTTGTATCTGTCTTGGTATAAATCCCTCTCTACTACTGCTCAACCGCATGACTATGCAGACATTTCAGTTTTTGTGCCACTCTCTGACCAAAAAAAGCTAGCTTACAACCAAATTGATATTGTATGGGATTAATTCAGCAGCATATCTGAGACTGTTTAAAAGACGCTATAAATGCAGAGAGCCCCTGCCCAAAAGAGCTCTCTACATCCATGCTTCTGGAGACAATGGGGAGGTGGGAAAAACAGAAGGGGCATGGGAGGGATGGATGAAACCACAATAAAATTATGAAGCTGCAGCAAATGTTACAAAGCATCATTAAAATTAAATGATGAACTGATCTTAGCCTCAGAGGGTGTCATTAAGCTCCACCCAGTTTGATGGATACAGTTGTTTCCATAGCAACAAATTATTTTCAATAAAAACTTAAAACCCAATAAAGCCAGGCAAAGATGGGAGATGCACAAAATATGGGATGGGACTATAAAAGTTTTATTACTGCTTGTCTGACATAACCTGCACAATTCACCTATGCTTCTGCCATTCCTATTTATTATGCTCATGGCTGTAGAATTTTGCAGCCTCCTCACACCTCGGCAAATCCTCTATTGATTTGTCTCTTGAAAACACACTAAGGAGAAATGTGAAAGTGCTAAATCACAGAGTTACTGCCTCTCCCCGCACAAGATAGAGCCACATGGAAGAGCAACCTTAAGCTAAGTAGGATTGTGGGATGTGCCTCCTTTTTCAGGTCGCTTTGTCCTGGTTCAGGACTAGTCTGCACTTGTTGGTCTTGGCCCAACAGAATAAATAGTCACCAGCAGGGAGTTCATCCACTTGGTGGGTGATGGTAAGATGCCGTCACTTGTGAAGTTTGCTGCAAGCATTGGAGCACCAGAGCCAGGAAGGTCCAAGACACCTGTTTCTGTGCTTGCAGCAGTACAAACAGAAGATTTGCACAGGGTATTGGCAATTCAGCCTGCTGAGCATCATCAGCATTCACATCACAACAACCCCTTGGTGGGAAGGAGGGGACTGCAGTGCTATATGAAGTGTGCCCTACACATCAGGTAAGGTGTGCAAAACCTCCACAAGGTGTGCAAAAGCCAATCACTCCAGCAGTGCTTTGCCTCAGCAAGAATTGGTTTGCTCACTTTTAATCATGAGAGCTTTAGGAAATTTTGAGCTTAGATTTGTCAGATTGCTCTGAAAGCTGCCTTCAAGACACATGCTCACAACACTTGGGATGAATCCACTGACTCTTGGGTTTATCAAAGGAAAGACTCAGAATTTAATCCCCAGATTCTTTGCAAAGCACAGCTCTCAGAATAGCAGAGTAATAGGACTTCCACAACTACAGCCCAAACCCATACCACCCTTATCCTCAGCAGTCCCACAGGGTGGGTCTTCAAGTCATAATGATGCCCTAAGTTCATTTAAAACCCATTTAGATCCAGCATTCTCATTTCAGAACATGTAAGAGCTGGAGCCAGGATTGTACTGAAGACTAATTGCCCGTAGCAAAGGCAGTGATGGAATTTGAGTGTATTCAGTGCTTGGTAGGACCAACTCTCAGTGAATTTGTGTTGTAGGCAAGAAAAATTATAAACTCTACATGAGCAAATGGCTCAGAGCCTAGAATCAGTCTGGAGAAGTGGAACATAACTAGTTCGGCTAAAGTATTCCCTGTTACACTTTTGGCTTCTGTAACTATTTCTCACAAACACGATCTCTTAGAACATCCCCAAAAAGCAATTTGTCCACAGCCTTGCTATCCTAGATGTTAAAAACACTTACAACATGGGCATGAGCCTTTGCCTCGTAGTCCCCTCAGCAACCAGTGCTGCTTCTGGATGCAGTCAGCTCACAAATGTGCTGCAAGGCCTTAGAGTCCTCCCAAGATCTCTCAGAGTCATCTACTGGAAAAGCTGATGCCTTACTTCTGAGCTCATGCAGATGAGCACTCGACGTGACCAAATACAATTAGAGTCAAACAAATAATGGAAAATTTGGAAAAACTGAAAAAAGCCCTCCTGAAAACTGAACAAGAAAAAAGAAACAAACTTGAAAACTCAGTCAGATTTTTCTTTCTGTTTAAAATATTTGGTTTGATGAGGACTTTGGTTTGTGTTCTGGTTATGGAAGCCCATCGTTTATTTATCAACTTGAGGATGGCATAGAGCAATGTTCATTTTATAAAAATGACCCTGGTCTCTGCTGATACTGTTCTGTGATCATGCACATGGGAAATGATAGTTGTATGTCCCACTTTTCTTAGACAGAAAAACCACTACGGACTTCAGGAAGGAAATGTAATTTTTTTAATGACCTGATTTAATAGACAAATGTTGCTTGAGAACCTCATTAAAAAAATAGAAACGGCAGCAGGTCAAAGAAGCCATCTGCAAAATAAATATAACAGGTCAGATCCTTCAAACACCATAAAATAGATGCAACTTCTGTAATTTCAGAAGACCAACCCTGCATTTGCAAGAGCCCCAGGGAAGAGTCCTGCCTGCCTCTCATGTGATCCATACAAGCTTCCTGCTGATTTCCCTGTGACTGCAAAATACCAAGCCAGGTGGAATCTGGGCCTTCTGTATTTGCCTAGAAGGGAGAGTAGTTCTTGTAAACCTGCCTAGTGAGCAACAGCTGCTGGATTGTGATCATCCAACCATCAGCCAGAGATAAATCTGTTACTCTCTGAAGCATGGGACAAACTTGCCCTGCTTTTTGGGAGGATAAAAGGAGTTTCCCTTTCACCAGACAAGGCTGTTACCCAACACAATCTGTGTGCTGTTTGTCCCCTTGTCAGGACTGGACACCATTGGGTGCTGAGATACGCTGAGCCCAAGAGCAGCTCAAATGGGGCTTCTCTTCATCTCAGGAGCACTGGGGACTATGCTGGAGCTGTGAGGAAGAGACCTGAGAGGCCTGAGAGCAGACTTTGCCAGAAAGGTTGGGACAGGGGAACTGCTGAATCCCGTGGTCTTTTCAGTGTCCTTTATCACAGTATCACCAGTCAGCGACAGCTCTCCTGCTGCCAGTGTAGCTGTAGAAATGCCCTCATTGCCCCTCATACCCTTCACCAGTTCTAACTCCAGACAAGGCTGGGCCTGCCTGTTTTCATCCCAGCAATCCCAGGAGATACTTCTATATGCTTCTACATTTCTGCTCAATGTCCTGGCCCCTTTTCCAACTCTTCCTAGTGCTGTTTTGTTCACCAAATTGAGTTGGGGAGTCCCTGTTCAGCCAAGATGACCTGCCACACCAACTCATCTTGCACATTAAGCGACCAACCATGCATCCCAGGGGAGCCCAAAATAGACTGCCCTACTGGTGGTTTTCTTGGGATTGCTTCTCCACTGGTTTAAAGCCCCGCTGTGTCTGTGCTAAGGAGCAATCACTGGTTGTATTTGCTCCCACAGGAGAAAGGCTGTCCCTCAAGGCAGGGACAGTTTGAGCTTCTCTATGAACTACTCTCCCCTAAAAACCATATCAGTGTAGCAGTCCCATGGACAGAACATAGCTTGGGAACCCCTCCATCCCTAGGTGGGGAGAAAGTTCTCCCTCCTTCCTTGCCAGAGGACTGGTAAAATACTCCCTTAATTAATTTACAGGAAAGGCAGCACAGTTATATTCTATTGAATCACAGAGTACCAGGCTGGAAGGGGACCTCAATGATCATCTGGTGCAACCTCTCCGGGCAAAAGCAAGATGGTCCAGCATCCTGTCCAGGTGACTATGGGGAATCCACCGCTTCCCTGGGGAGGTTTTTCTAAAGGCTGATTGTTCTCACTGTGAACAATTTTCCTCTTGTGTCTAAGTGGAATCTCCCCAGGAGTAACTTGTACCAATCACTCCTCATCTTTTCTATGTGGCCCTCTTTAAAAAGTGAGTCTCCATATCATTTGTAGCCACCCTTTAAATACTGGAACAACACAGCAGCAGAGACGCCTGTGAGTTGTCAGTGGCTTCCTTTGCCCCAGCTGAGCTGATGTATCACAGCATTTGTAGCAAGTAAAAATGAAAATAGCTATAACTAAATCCTCCCTGATCCTATTCATTGTGCTTCTAAAAGTGCTTACAAATTAGGCCAAAAAACAGATGCCCGAGGTCAAATAAGCAGCTCTGGTTTGTTGCCGTACACAAGTTTTGACATAAACCCCATGTAAGAGATCAAATGGGCAGAGCTGTGCCCTGTAAGGGCACTTCTGCAGCGCTGGTGCAGTGACTCAGCTGGCAGCAGGGGCCTGCAGTGCTGCTCTGCTGTGATGCCTGAATCTCATCTCTGCTGGCTGCAGTCAGGGCTTCAGCTATGGATGCAGCAGACCTCAAAAACATTTCACAGCACAGACAGGCTCTTCTCTCTACAAAGAGTGAGCTGACCTGTGAGGAAGGGAACAGATATCAGCTGGTTTTATCTTGACCTGGTCTGATCTCATCAGAACCATAAGGATAATTTAGAAAGAAATATGTATCAGCAGGCCTAGAAGATGGAATATATGTAGTCAAGGATGCAGGAAGACTATGAAGCATGATTTTTCTTTAGTCCCCCTGTATATGATCGGTGTGAGTATTTTCCTAACCATTTGAAAAAGTGTATTTTACACGTTTCTCCATATGGATAAATGATTAACACAGAGCATCGTAACTGCATTAAGATGTAAACAGAGCTTTAGCACAAACAATGGAAAATATAGTGGTCATAATTAAAAAGTAAACATTTGCCAGAAAAAGTATCATGCTGTGATATATGAAAAGACCACAGTTACTTCCTGCTCTGAGTATAAATGGAAAATGTGGTGTCTCAGATACCAATAGGCTGGTAACTGCTAGCAAATGTTGACTTTTCTATGGTATCCCAAACTGAATCTAAGCCTTTTTTGAGGTCCAGCCATTGCTATTTTCCAAGCCACAACAGACTGCATTTCACCGGTGCACGAAAAGATCCCTCTGCCATGTATACTAAGTTGTGAAACCCTTTGACAGAGAACAGAGAGGGTCACTGTGTGCAAGCACCGCTGCCCTTTGAAGACTGCAATCCAAACTAATCCCAGAGTCACCTAATCCACTCCTGCCCCACATTCGGCCAAACTCCTCTGTCCCAGGACACTCTCGAGGCCAGCAGAGTGGTGCTCTTTCCCATGTGTGCCATTGGCTTCCAAGCAGCCTCTATATGAGACAACTAGAGCTGCTTGGAAAAGTTGGGCTGGAAAGCTTTTTGTTGAAAAACAGAAATTGTTTCCCAATGAAATCTTTTCAACAAAATGTTCTATTTCCTTGTTAACTATAGAAGTGGTTGGAAATTTCCATTTAAAAATCTTTCCAATGGAAACCAGATTTCCCTCCCCGCCCTACCCACTCCTTCCTATCCCGCATCACCTCCCCTTTCCAAGTAAAAAACATCAGTGGAGAACAAACATAATTCTTTAGTAAGGTCTTCTGAGGACCACTAAATTTTTCAATGGTTGTGGATTAATCCTTAAAACAGCCCTCTACATCCTAGAGCTTGGTTGTTTCAGCTGTTTCCAGTTCCATTAGAAGATACCATGTTTGATTCATTGAGAAAGACAAAAAACATCCCACGTTATTTCTCAATCGTTGCCATCCAAGTCCACTCCCAGTTCTGGTTACACACAAGTTTCTTTAAAGTTTTGCTTGCAATGCAGTGCATCAGTTTCATGCCTCTGATCCCATGTGAATTTGTCTTTATTATTTGTATTACTGTCATTTTGTTCTTAAATGTACTGATTTTTCACCAGTTACACTGGAACTCCCAACATCATTTCAGATGAAGATCTCCAAAACCACCCCACTAGCTTAACACTCCTTCAAATTGCAGGTTGTTAAAAATATAAACAGATTTGGCTTTATGCACTCATTTCTTTCCCAAATGCATTTTAGACTTTCCAACAAGCAAAAGGGCCATGACATCTCTCTCTCCCTGAACACTCTAGTGAGCCATGTTAAATTAAGCACTTTTTAAGAGGTACATAGACACTCCTGAGGATAGGATCATAACTGGATTTTTTTGTTGGCTCAATGGCAAATGCAGAACTACTCTTAGGAGGAGGGGGAAGAAAGAGACACAGTTTTATACTTACTCAAAGGATATGAGAGGTGCCAAGAGCAACATAACAGGAATACAACCTATTATACCACATATGGTCTCACTTATCTTTTATTCGTGTAAGAATTCCACATCTTTTGCAAAGAGCAAATAAGAATTTGAGAACAAAGGAACATGTATTATACTTGAGGAACAGAAGACTTCACTCTGTTTAAGCAAGCCAGTGCTGAATATGGAAATCAGCTGTGATACAACCTTCTAGCAGCAGTTATAACAGGATTTAAATGTGAAACTTTCCTAATGGGCTTCTCTTATTGTTTCTGTTTCTATCACTCCCTTTATGCAGAGAATTTAATAGAGACTGACACCCTCTCTGAGAATTTTTTGACCAGTATGGGCAATACCACAGAGTAGACCCCTGCTTAAAAAAAAACCTGCTTGATTTAAACATCTTCTTGAAAGTCTGTCAATGGCCTTCCAGATTAGCACACCTATTTTCAATTCTGCAGGATCAAAAACCTCTAACAGCACATTCTACACATTTGCCAAAATGACCTTTAAAGGGAAAACTGTCTCAAGGAGAGAGAGCAAAATCCGGATCCTGCGCCGTTGCCATTCCCAGTCCCCAAACGTTCAAACTTTGACCCGCAATCAATTTATCATGACTTTACACAGTACTGGCCACCATTCAGCTCATGCAAACCATCCATGTGCTAGCTTTAACTCGGAAGAAATAAAAAGCAACATGAGTAAAACCCTGGCAAGTTTGCACATTGAAGAATTTAAGCTTAATCCCAGTTCCTGTTTCCTTTCCACAGGCTCATGGCTGTGTTCAACTGCACCAGTCACAAAAAACAGATTTCTAATGTCCTTCAGGGATGGGCCTGCTGGGAAACTTCTCCCACTCCCCCATGAAGTTCTGGACATGTAACTCCACAAACAGTTCTAGTGAGCTCAAAAGCACTGATTTAAGACCAAGTTGCAATTCAAGATGAATGAGGGTGGCGGCTTCCAGCTCCATACAATCTTGGGAAGATCATTCCTCCCTTTGTCCCATGGAAGTCCAAAGCATTACTTTTGTCTTATTTGACCAACTTGCTTTCTCAATGCTCTTTAAATATGGGAGACACCTTGTTTAGGGTCCTAGATTGCAAGTTAATGTCTGTATTCTATTTGCCATCTGTTAGAGGTGAGGCAGTTATCTTCTGTTAATTGGGCAGTTTTCTTCATCTCTTCTACAAACCAATCCTCCCTCCGGGGAGACATCTTCAGTTAATGGGCCATTGACTGTCACTGCATGACTGATAAAAATTACAGCAGCCCATTGTGAGGTGCTCCACCCAGAGGGAGGAGCCAGGCATTCTTAACAGGATATAATCTGAGATTTTGAGATACCAGGACAGCCTTTTCCACTGGATTCCCAGAGAAGCAGTTGCCTTTTCCACTGGATTCCCAGAGGAAGACCAGGCCCATATACACCACCACTGGATCTTCAGGCGAAGACTCCACCCTTCTACAGGATCCCTGCTCCAGCAGAACCACACCTGCTACTCCAGGAGGACTGCAGTCACCATTTCAATTGGACTGCTACCAACACCCTGACCAACAGGGTGTCAGGTCATATTCTGACTGTCAGTGTTGTTTTGTATTACTGCATTGTTTATTTTATTTTTATTTTTCTTCCCTAATAAAGAACTGTTATTCCTTCTCTCATATCTTTGCCTGAAAGGCCCCCTTAATTTCAAAATTATAACAATTCGGAGAGAGGGTGTTTACATTTTCCATTTGAGGAGAGGCTCCTGCCTTCCTTAGCAGACACCTGTCTTTTCAGACCAAGACATTTAGTTTCTGCGCTCACTTGGAATTAGCACTTTATCTAACAGTACTTCCTACTTAGATATTTAAGGAACCTAACACTTAAATTTAATGAAAATTTATTTGTTCATATGCATGATCTTTTCACATATTTAAGACTTCTTTTGCTTATGTTTTATTTCTTTTGAGTAATACATATAGAGAGTAAAAAACTCATTAATTTAGAAAACAACTGGAAATAATGGGTGTTTGCAGTCTGCTACTGAAGAAATCCATTTGTAAGTGTCCTGCTGTGACCCATTCCCTTTTAATAGAACAAGTTGCTTTTGGATGGGTGCCTAATACAAACATGTTCCTGCACTGAATAAACAAATGAGTAGATAGTTGCTTTCAGATCTTCAATTCTTTATAATCCTAAAGGAATAAAGCGAGCAGAATGTGGTCCAAGAAATACAGGCTGCTCTGATCTTTAGAAGTCTAGTTAATAGAAGCTTATATGCATCCCCAGTTATGGTTGTGTATTTGTTTTCTTGGCATTCATAACTGCTGTAATACTCACTGATCAACACAATAAAGCAATGAAAACTTTCCTTAATATCACTCCCACTTCTTCTTGTTTAATCTTTAGAAAAAGTACAAGAAGACAAATGAAGCAATTAATGAATTTAAAAATATACACATTTACGTACGATTATTTAGTAAAGGGCTTTTATGCAATGTTTGTAGTGGAGTTAATGAGCTCCTGTCTAGTTTTTGGAGCAGGTACAGCCTGCAGGCCACACCACAGCAGAGGTGGACTGCACCACTCTTCCCAGTCTGGGCTTTCTTCTGAAGAAAATATGCCCCAGGACAAAGGAAAGACTAAAGCCTCTGGGACATTTAAAGAGTCCACAGAGACTGACTGTCTCGGGCTGTTTGGATAATTTGAATAAAGGCAGAATAACCCTATGGGGTTGTATTTTTGCTTCACTGAAGTCAACTGTCAAACTCCCACAGCTTCAGAGAAGTTACAATTTCAACCCTGAGCTGCTGGGAGGTGAAGTAGCCCCAGGATATTGAATAACACCCAGCTCCTGGGTTGCAGACCCTGTTTCCAGCACTTCCCAGTTTTGTTACCCTTAGCAAGTTTCCTAATGCCTCTACTTCTTCATTTTTAATTGGGGCAGCAGTAATTAGCTTTTATAAAATCCTTTCAATTTGATAGATGGATAAAGTCACGGAGAACATGATGCTGTAACTCATCCTGAGCTTTGAAGCCCTTTGCTGTAGGCCTAAGAAACAATCTAACCTCAAACATCTGATTCTTACCTGATGCTACATCCACCAAGGGGTTTGGCTGGGAATTTTCATTTGAACTTGGCATGGGCTGTTGGTGCTGAAATGTTACAGAATGTCTGCATCTAACCAAAGACCTGCAAGACTTCTGATGATATTCCCAGACCAAAAAGAGTTCTTTGGCTTTCTTTGACAGTTCCCAACATTGTAAGTGAAATTTGTAATCTTTGAAAAAAATCCATTCAGCAGAAGTGCTGTTAAAGCCTCTCCTGTCACCAGCAGAATTGCTTATGGGAATATGGTGGCCATAAAACACCACTGAGTTCCTCATCATCACATTTGGGTGTTACATGCTGTCATGTAACAGATATGGACACTTAGAGGACAAGATCACGCAAAGAAAGGGAAGGCAATTGAGGCAATCGTTCCAAGGTGATATTGAGAACAAAATTTGCCAGGCCTGGGTAAATTGTGCTTGCCATGGAACCCTGCTTCTTATAGGGAAAAGCTGTTAAAACACTTTTTAAAATATCTTGCCTCAGTTCAGTTACCAGAAACAGTTTTACATGGAAATGAAACCATACCTACTAACACAGAACTAATGTCAGCGAGCTGAATGGCTCTGAATGAAAGACATGGTTGTACAATTACTCCCTCCTGTACAATTACACCCTCCTCATGCCTTTTTTTAAAGTTCATTTGTTTAGCCCTTTTATCCCTAACCAGAATTGACATAATTAATAGGACTGCTGGGCACTAGCCTGGCAGAAGAGATCACAGCTTGAACTTGGCTGGTTTGTTTCTACACAGCTTGGTCTTTCACGATGAAAGATGTGCAAACAAGAAGAAACATTCCTAGTGCAATGTCCAGAAAACTGGTGGGGCTTGACAATATTGCACCTCAGAACATCCCAGACAATCTGTTGTCCTGTGTGCAAATCAATTAAGGTTAGCAGATGCTAAAAAATTTCAGTACGATATGCCAGATCCCATGAAGCCTTTGATTGTGTCCCCCAATACTGACCTCTTTAATTAAAGTCTGATATAAACTTTAGTTCTTATCATTGTTAGCAACAAAAGCCCTCACTGACTTCGCTATAATGCCCCACTACACTACAAGGAGTCTATAATCTGAGTTGAGAATAATGTAG